>JBBPLG010000044.1:0-77120 GCA_038089695.1 Xanthoconium separans | reverse complement strand
GGCATGACCGGCGACAGGGACAGAAAGGGGAGGAGGACGATCTCGAGGATGGAGATTAAGGGCGGCCGAGGAGGGGGGTGACTGGGGGGCACGGATGGGCTCACTCACACAATATTGCGGATGGACAAGAAGTTGTTTCGGTGAGACTGATGCAAAGCCTCCTGAATCATCACACGTCGTCGTTGCGAGTCAAGACTTCGCTGCAAGCGTTTATCGCCTCGTTGTCGTCGTTGTCGTCGTCGTCATTGTCGTCCTCGCCGGCTATTTCGGTAGGGAACTGCCGTACCGCACCGTGATCAGTCCTGTTCGGACTCATGTCAGTCCCATTTGTAATGCACTAAACGCCTTCTGCCAAGTCCACATCGCTCCTTTCCACTCCACCACCACTAGATGCGCAGACTGGCTTCCGTCCTCGTCGCCTCCTCAAGGCGCACAGACAAGTCCGATGCGCCAACAGCCACCGACGAAGCTGGTCGGTCCCGGCTCTCCCAAAAGAAAACCAGGATCTTTCACTCCCTCTCGAGAAAACACCTCTCTTCGATAGATTCACCATACCTACCCCCTCTCGTCGCCAGCGACCTCGCAATTTCCTCCTCCTCCTCATCCAGTGGTTCAACTACCCTTCGCACCCCCGACGACGACGGCCTCCCACGCACTCCGAGCAAGAAGGGCAGTTGGAGGACTTGGTTAGGGGGAAGGAACGCTCCAGTCAGCGATCATCCCCAGGGACACCATTCCCCCACTTGGCAATCGTCACAAAACGTTCGCCTCCCTTCAAAGTCCGGTTCCAACGAAACGGACGATGTCTCCTTCCAGTCTGATGATCCCGACGCCATTCACTCACCATCTCGTTCCCCTCAACAGGTGGCTGCCGCGCGTGCGAATGCACGTACCCTGATCATGAATAGTCTAGTCAACGAACCAACTGCACCGCCGCTGTCTCAGGCCCCAGGTGCCATCTCCTTCCCTCGTTCATGCCATAGTTCTCGACGTCTTCGCCGCCGCGAGACGTTGGAATCCGGACTGCACAAAAAATCACTTCTAGCCCGTCTAGACTATCTTTCTTCCTCCGAAGAATCGTCAATTGTCACGCTCTCATCCAAGACAATCCTGTTGAAACCACAAACCCATCCAAATTTTCAGGACGATGTTTTCCTGTCGGCTGATTCTGTGAATTTTCACAGCAGTGGTCTCAGGAATTGGGTTTCGCGTCCCTGCTTTGAGGATAGACTGCAACTTTGGACTCAGTCGGATTCCGGCGAAATCATCCGCACTCGCATTCCGGGGTCCCACTTGGGGGTGGCTGCGTTGGAATATTCCGAGACACTCGAACTATTGGCTGGTACCCTATTGGAGAATGACGACGACGTGGAGGCAGATGTCGCGTTCGATCCTGCATTAGAGTTCACCCTGCCACCTTTGTCGTTGAGTGGGTACATTTCCTTGAGCGTCATTACGGATGTTCAGATTTCCTCCCGTAGATCCTGATCCCCCTGCGACTCGGCTGAAAGAAATGGAGTTGGGGCCGCTCTCTCCCCCGTCAGACCTGTCGCAGTCTCAAGATTCGCCCGCCAGACCATCACCTTCCCCTCAGTTTAACAACCCAACACCAGCTGTGCTAGAGGCTCCGTCGCCCGTGCACGTGCCAAATGGGACAACGACCTCCGGATCTGCGGCTACGAACGATCCCGTTCCAAAACGAGGAGTCCGCTTTGCAGATGATGACGGCAAGGATGATCAGATACCCCTAGGCTACGTCCTTCGCATCCGGAAGAACAAGGAACAGAAGGCTCAATTCCTCCGGGAAGAGCGGGAGCGTCGGGAAAGGGCAGTGCAACCTTCCATGGAAAACCGTCGAACTGCTCCGCAAGAAAGTCGGGTTTCAAGGGTCCTCGTTCATCGACAGCTTCCCTCACGCCCTTTGATCTCTCTGAATGAAGTCTCAAAGCCACAGCAACCGCAACCCGTGACTGTTTCGCGTGTCGTCCGGGAAGAAGAACGATTGCGTCGCGAAGCTGAAAGGATAGAGATGGAAAAGCTACGCAGATCTAGAGAGTTGGCGAGAAAGCAGGCAGAGGAACGTGAGCGTAGTTTTGCTGAGGAACTTCAAGCTACGCGAGCACGACGCGAGGCCTCTCGTGCCGGGCGTCCGCTCGACTCGGCAACATTAGTTGCACAGGTTCCTGACCGTGATCGCTCTGGATCGCGAGACTCGATGCATGCTTCACTTCGCAGGTCCAGCAATGCATACAAGCCTACACCCGAGCTTGTTTTCTCGCCTGTCTCAACTCAGGAGGGGTCTCCTTCGAGCTCAGTACCTGCCACGCCTGGGAGTCAATATAGTTTTTCGAGACCGCCCTCGCTTTACTCCGCTCACACGACATCGTCGGAGGACGTTAGGGGACGGGAAGGTAAACGTGCCAGTAGACGGATGTCGGTCGTCTCAGATCCGCCCAAAGGGATGTTGCTCCGTCCGTCATACGATCCCAGGGCTTCGTTTAACCCGTACGGGTGGAATGTCCCCCCGGTTCCTGTGATCCCGCCAGTTCCCCCAATACCTGCTATCCCCACGGTTAATGGTGTACCATTCTATGGGGTGGACATGCCTTTACTTCCTCCAACTGCCCCATTTATGATGAATCAGTTCGGGGCTCGTCCTCGTTCGTATACTGGGTCAACAGGGCACCAATCGCCGCTACAAAGCCCAACTTCACTTCCCAGAAACCACAGCTCTGAAGGGGTCAACTCTAACAGCCGTAATTCCAGCTTGCATTCCTTTGGGACGCATCAGAGACGATCCAGCGACGATGCTACTCGGGTGGCGAGGGCACCGGGGGATTCTCGAACCGGGATCTACGGTGGCAAAACGTCTGGTTCCATACCTGTCACTCCGTCGCGGAAAAGTCCGCAACGGTCGAGTTGGCTTCCAGCTGAACAGAACCCAAGGAGCCCGTCCTCGCTGAGACCTGTATCCAACATTTATTCTCCTGGGACACCTGCACACCTACGTCGACGGACTGATGCATCATAAAGATTTATCTTACCCTTCCTGGCAAGCACCTTATGCATCTCCAATGTTTGCAGTTGATCAGACACTCATTTGATACCCTCACTCTCGGAACTCTCGCGCCTTCATAGTCATACCTAAGGTCATTACAGACGACGTCAACGCACACTATGGATATATCCCATCTTAATTTTCCTCTGGTTGACACGAGGTTTTTCTTTCCTTTCAGTCATAATCTGGACGATTTGAGGCATTGTCGGAGTTCAGCAGCACTGGTACATTTTGCATTTTGTGGTCACGTTGGACTGTTTTCCATGTTTTCCGTTCAAGTATATTTAAAGAAATTTGCGCTTGCGTAGTTGCCTCGCTAAGATCTATACTACAATGTACACTGCATTCTTGGGATGATGGGACTAAATATGTGAGATCAAAAGGTCAACCAAGACCACCCCAAGGCCCTCGTATCCTTCGGGCAAGCTGAATGTCACGTTGCATGATGGTGACGCGTTTGGCATGTATAGCGCAGAGATTCCTAGGAGACGGGACATCTCAGGAAAGAAGCGAGAAGAAAGGAAAGGAAAGGTTACGCACGCGTCCTCGAAAAGATGCACGAGGAAAGCCTCAGTGGCTTCCTGCAAGGCTAATATAGCTGAGCTTTGCCAGCGCAAGGCGGTCTCGCCCAACTGATAGTTGGTATCGGTCATCATGTCCATGGCGATCTCACGGACCTGCAGGATGTCAACGAGAGGAGACGGAGAAAGAAAAGAAGTGGTGGCATACGACGCGAGAGAACGGTAGCTTGCGGAGGAGTAGATCGGTGCTCCGCTGGTATTTGCGGATCTCACGGAGCGCGAGTGTGCCGGGACGATAGCGACGCTTCTTGCGTTGGCCAGGCTGTTCGTTGGCACCTGACTGGCCTAGAAGAGGGTGAGATGACGCGCAGTTGAAAATGGTGCGCGCTGCTCACGGTCAGGGAGTTTGTCACGGGATGAGGACGCGACCGGTGGGTGACCGCCTGTGCTCTTGCGTGCGGTGGATGGTTTGGAACGTTTCGGATTGGATGAGGACGCATTGCGGCTATCGTCGTCGTCGTCGTCGCCGGGCTGAAGGCGTTTTCGCTTTTGTACGGTCTGCGCCATGGTGGTGCACGCGACAAATGGTTCGTTCAACGTCAATTTCCATTTCTGTACTTAATTAAATACTACTTTGATATGGTCTCGCCTGTCATCACTGGCTACTATCGCTACACAGACATTTTCTTTGAATGGTACGCTCATCTCCTCCTCCTTCCCGTCCCAAACGTCCCTCACAGCATTCTCCAGGCATCAGGCACTCCCCGATCCGCTCGATCGCAGCCCACTCAAGGCCGTCCTCTCCCAGGATGCCCTCGTACACCCAGATCACCCCCTACACAAGGATGGCGTCGAGGGCGTCGAACTCTACATGGGCACCCTTCAAAACTTTGAGACCCGTCTCCTTTTCTCCTCCGCCCAAGTCGAGTATATACGATACTGGCTGCACGCCATGCAGCTCACCAAGGACCCCATCCCACTTCCCTACTCCGACTGTCTCCTCACAGAGTCCAGTCTCAGGCACGTATCGCCCGTCCACTTCAGTACTAGAGAAGACCTGCGGAGGGCTCTTAGGGTGGGACCTTCTTGCTTGCCCCGCCCATCCCTCTGATCGCCTCCACAGCAAATCGAGAAGAACAACAAGCGTCTCAAGGGTGTCGATCCGACACTCAATGCACGCCGCGACATATTCGAGCGCGTGCGCTCCTTTTGGTCCCAGAAACGCGGCGTGTGGTGTGCCCTCGATTTCGAGGCGTGGGACAGGGATCATACCCTCCTCACCGAATTTGGGTGGAGTGTCGTCCACTGGGAAGACGGTGAGCGGATCGAACAACAAGGCCATCTCATCGTCAAGGAGCATATGTATTATACCAGTACATTTGTCCCAGATCACAGACAAGTGCGTGGCTCTTCGTTTGTCTGCGTACCCTCCTTATGAACGGGGGACTAGTTCTTTGCGTTTGGCACGAGTGAGCAGGTCAACAAGGCGACGTTCAAGAACCGCATCCAGACGCTCGTCGCGGATCTGCAATCGCGTGGACCGCTCTTCCTAATTTTCCATGATAACAACCAGGATATCAAGTTACGCGTCTTTCCCTCTCTCGCGCACATGAGGCTGATCTGAGGGACAGGTACCTCAAGTCAAAGGACGTGGACGTCGCCTTGTCCAACATGGCGTTCATGCTCCCAGAAGCACCCCCACGGGACGGCATCTTCGTCGTCGATACCTCGGATCTCTTTGCTGCCCTTGAAGGTGAAGAGGGCGGCAACCGCCGGTCGTTGGAGCGCGTCTGTAGACACCTCCAGATTGGTACGACACATCTCCACAATGCAGGGAACGATGCACATGTATGTTGATATCCTAGGCAAGACACACTGCTGACGTGTCGAACAGTATACAATGTTGGCACTACAATCCATGGCTTCTGGGGACCCTGTTGACATGCAGCGGGAGAAACGCTGGCCCAACCGCACAAGTAACAACACTGGAGTACCACAGACTAGCACGGGAGTCAAAGTGAACTTTGACGCTTGGGAAGAAGACGAAGACTTTTCGGATCAAGAAGGTATATTTGGACCCATTATCGACACGAACCAGTCAACCGTTCTAGACAATAACCCTGATGATGATGGGGAGTGAACGCAGGATGCCAAGTCCAATGTGTCTAAAGCATTATGTAATGTTGGTATAAGAAGGAAGAAATCGAAGCGTTCAAATTGTTGCACTTGAAAAAGTGCAGCGATTCGTAAGAGTTCAATCTTCCTTTTCGTGGTCGATGTGACCGTTAGCCTCACCGTCATCCTCGTCATCTGATCTATCATCTGTCATGGTAACGGGATTGAGGGATCTACAAGACATATATCAGGAGTATGGCATAAGAAGACGATACGACGAACCTCAGAGCAATGCGCAAGATGAAGTAGTACCAGAATATATTGAGGATCTGGAGAAGTAGAAGGGGAACAAAGATTTGGTACTTCATCCACCAAACAAGCCAGGCTCCTGTTTCTGGTGCCCATACATGGCTGGCCTCACTATTGCAAGTGAGAAATGCTATGAAGCCAAGACGGAGAGGGTGCTCACGGTATCAGGTCAAATTCATACCACACCGACCAGAGCATGACGAAGTTAAGATAGTGGCGGAAATATCTGTCAAAGACATGTTGATAACCAGAAAAATCGTGAAGGAGGTAGGACTGACGTCCAGAAGCAAAGGAATATCATGAAAGCAACCAATTTCGGGCGGGTGAGTTCCATGTAGTTCAATATCTTGGAAAACTATGGCGAGAAGTGAGACGAAACAAATGGAGAAGGTAGCAAGACACTGACGGCGAGGAAGGCGTCCGGAATGTCCATACTCATATATACTGCGTTACCGATGAAAGTCAAGTTGATGAGATAGCTCCAACTGTGAAGTAGGGTGAGTCGGGGATGAAGATGGGGGGAAGAGACATTTACCCAACGAGCCAGAGAGTGACAAAGTGATGAGCAATGAGTTCATTGTGGTCTTTGCGTGGTTTTTCGAGGCGAAGGAGAAGCACAACGAGCTGTTGGCACCAGTAAGCGGAATGAGTGAGATAGTATCGCTTCAAGCCAGGCAGCATATTCCAGTGGGGATAGCCTATGGAATGGTGGTCGTAAGATGGGAGGAGCGAGGGAAGAAGAGGGGAGACCTCGCCAAAAGTACTCTGTCCTGTACCAATATGTTGGTAATTGGGACATGATGTACTAAATTAGGGGAGTTAGGAGGGAAGTCGATGGAGGGGGTAGCACTGACCAAACCCCAGGCCCCCATTGCGGTGAAATAGACGAGAGCATAAACCTGTTCGCCGAAACGATTAAGTTTTGCGGTAGATTTTATACCAAAATAACGGGCGATAGGGTGAGAAACGTTGACTGTGATTGTCTGGCGGATGAAGGAGAAGAGGACAATGTAGTAGGCGACGAAGACGAGGTCGAGATATCCCTTTCCGTAGTCACGAGAGGAGGTGATGGGGTATGAGATGAAGAGAAAGGGTCTGAACGGATTTTGGAGGCCCTGTGCGACGAAGGGGGCGAGGATCTCCCAGTTTATGTAGAGAACGATGGGTATGATGAGGAGCTTGAAGGAGGAAGCTGTGGGTGTATGAGCGGTGAGTTGGCGACAAAGTACACTACATACCGGGATTTACGACCCACTTTGAGGATCTGAGGTCAGACCAAAAACTGGGTTGCATGGGAGGCGCTCTCATTTTTTTTTTTTTCCTTTCAACCAACGTTAGCGCTAGTTTCGGGTCGAAAGTGGAGCTAAGTATGTATGTACCTGTAATACTTTGCCGATCTTATTTTTATTTAGCCCCTTGCAATGTTTTCCACCCTCGGTCACTTCCAAGCTATCCCTTGTCCGAGCAAGCCCACCTGCTCGTCCCCCTTTTGCCCCTTCTCCCATTCACTCGACCAACCAACCCCACCTCCCCTCATCGCCACACCCGCAGACCCACCCGCAAACAAGAGACCGTTGGACCCCGGCCCGTCCTCGGAGGAGCCCCCCTCGCAGCGCATCAGAACAGTAGCCGCACCCAGGCCAGTCGCCCCTCCCGTCCACTCTCAGTCATCCGTGCGTTTCCCCTTTTCTCTTGCCTATCCATCCCCTCAATCCCCATCAGTCTGGCGCACCCATCCTCAGAATCAATGTCGCACAGTCACAGGTCGCCCTCCCTGTCCGCCAGGTTCGCCATCGCACTGCTCCCCCCCTCATCCTCCTCACCCTCCCTCATAGGCCATGCTCAAGACTCTCTATGATCGCTTTCTCGTCTTGTACGAAAACCTTCTGCCTTCAAACCCAACCCTCGCATCCGAGCATGCCCTGCGCCAGGAAGAGCAGGTATACAAGAATTCGACAAAACTCACTTATCGCAACGTACGTATCACGATCCTCTTTCTCTAGTCTCTCTCACCCTCACTCAGGCGGTCATAAACTCGATTGCTTCCTTGAAGAAACGCCCTATCCCTACTGCCATCTCCCACCCATCTGTCGGCACCGACCAGGACATCGCAGCGCGCGCTGAAGCGCGCAAAAAACTCGACGCACTTCGCCTCACTCGTTCCGTTCTCACACACCTCCTCATGCCTCCAGATACCATGAAACAATGCAATTATATCACAGAAATACCCGAGGGTGACGGCGGTTCAAAACCCCATGCACTCGGTCAAACCATCAAATGTGAGCGTTGCAGTCAGCCCTATATGGTCACCGACTCCCCCACCAACAATGAGTGCACGTATCATTGGGGAAAGCCTTTTAGCAAAACTATAAATGGTGCGCACCGCTTGTTTACCCTCCCTCGGCTCGTCTTCCGACCTCGATTTTGAGGCGAGAAACTGCGCATATACTCGTGTTGTTCAAAAACCACAAGCGACGACGGTTGTTCAAGAGGTTTCCACGTCTTTTACGAATCCGATCCCATCAGCCTCCACCTCCGTCACCCCTTTTCACTCTCTCGACCCCCCAAATCTTGCCATGGTGACAATTTTGCCGACACAGCTTTCGATGTCCTTGCTCTAGACTGCGAGATGATTTACACTACAGGTGGCATGCGCGTGGCCCGAGTCTCGGTCGTTGATGGTGCCGGAACCGAGGTTTTTGACGAACTTGTTCGGATGGATGACAGCGTCGAGGTCATGTCAGTACTTACTCTCCGACGCGTCTCGTTCCCCCTCATCTCTTTTCAGAGACTACAACACTAGATTCTCGGGTGTCACCAAAGAGGAACATCAAAAGGCGTCGTTGACCCTTTCGTCGATACGACAATCGCTTGATGCTTTGGTTAATTCTGATACGGTCATCATCGGACATTCTCTAGAGAACGACCTGAAAGCGTTGCGCATGGTACATCATCAATGTATTGATACTGTAGTCCTTTTTCCTCACCGAGCTGGACTGCCATATAGACGATCTTTGAGAGATCTGTTTGTGCTATCTCGTTCTCGTGCTGCCAGCATTCACTAACCACAACCCATCAGCGCAAAGGAACATCTTGGGATATCAATTCAAACTGGGGGTGGATCAACTGGTCATTCCTCAGTAGAAGACTCTGTTGCAACTCTCGACCTTGTACGATGGCATGTTCTAAATAAAGCAAAAAACAAGAATACAACACCAGACTCGTAACCTGTTTGTATCCCTCAATCATGTCGCATCTTGACTCATATACTATCGGATCTCGCAGTTCCGAGACTCCGTCTGCGCCGTATGGACCTTCTGATACTTGGTGCTCGTCTGCCCAATGAACAATGGGTTTCAACGAATTAGTGGCCCTTGATAAGACGTTCACAAAGTACAAATGGACGCAGAGAAAGAGCATCTAACCGCTGCGCGCTGCCAAACGCCCCATGATATCGTCACCGCCCTCCTGTTCCTCTACACTGTCCGACTGTGTGACCTGTTGGAAGATAATAAATAGCAGTGATCATCAGCCAGTAGTGTAAACAAACCACGCGTAGAACAGATTTCTTCGAGGACTCTTGCATCTCTCCAGCTATGATGAGCTCGTCCAGGATCTATGAAGCGCGTAAGCTGCCTGTCGTATGGACAAACCAACACCTACAGCATACGCCTTTTGAAAGTTGAATATGCTGCATGCAGCGTCATCCGTAAAACGTCCTATAAGCATTTTGAACGCCCAGACTCACAGATCCAGCTCGCACACCTGCCGTAGTCATGCAGTCATACGACGTGCACGAATGCAAGGGGAAGACGCACATTTCCAAAGTATCTATCCAAGACCTCTACATAACGATGGATGATCTCGAGTGTGATGAGTTCGTTGTCGCTCGAGCTGATCCCGCAGACGAAGAACAATGAAGCGTATCTCCGATAGACGACTTTTGTGTCTGCGAAACAGCCAGACTCGTGACCGCGCCTCAAAGACTCGAATACACTCACCCTTGTACTCTAGAAAGTTACACATGCGCGTGCGCCGAGCCAACACCAGCTGGGTAACGTCCTTGACGATCTTGGCCTTGACTTTCGGAGCCATTGTTGTAAACCATTTCGCAAGGCGTACTTTTCCTAACCAGGATATGAGATGTTACTGGACGACTCTGGCGTGAAAATGGCACGAGCCTTGTCGCGACACGAGCAGGATGTAGTTGATCATGACAGCGTAAACTAGTGGCTGTGCATACAAGGTATCAACTGTATGTATTAACCATCAACCTCGCGAAAGCCGACCCTGGTATTAAAGAAACACTTAATCAGTACAATAATCGGCCAGGTGGAATGGATGGAATCAGATTAGATCAAGGAACATTCATCGTGCACCGCTTGCTCAAACGAGAGGGTGCCATCGAACCACTTTTTGTCGTCATGCGTTTCCTCGAACGGAATGGGCACTCACCGACAAATCTACTTTTCATGCCGCTGGTTGACCACACGAGAACTAGACGATGGTGCCTGTGGCAGGGAAGAAGTGGAGGCTGACGCTGCCAACCTTCTCTTCCTTCGCAACTCCCAGTAGTCGAGCAACCAAGTTTGCACAAGCCCAAAGGTAGCTGACGTTACCCAGTACAAGACAATACTCTGCAAAGTTATGAGCCATGCAAACCGACAGCACAAAGAGAGCAGTCACACCCCAGGAACCATCGTTGCAATAAGGATTCTCCCAATGGATACCAATCTGAGAGCGGACTTGATGATCTTTTGCGGTTCAATAAACCTTTCTCCCTTGGCAATCCTTTCTTCCTTTCGTTTTTGCGCTTCGAGTTCACGTTCACGTTGCTGGTCGGTCATGAACCACCTGGAGCTCTCTACATTTGCCAGTGTAATAAAACCAAGTGCGATTGGTAAGGCGGCGGTCGGGTCGGGATGCACGAGCGTAGATAGAGTAAGGAAGGATTCAGAGTCCAAGGGAGTGGGATGCTGCGATATGTGTGCAAGCGCGATAGAGCACCCAATGAAAACGGGCAACTGAGTAAGTGGCGGTATGGCCATCGTAATTATGGGCTGACAGCGGTATTCTGCGAACAATTCTTTCTGGCGTGCTGCAACCTGCCCAAACGCAGTTAGTTCAAGTCTGTGAAACAAAACCATAGGACCATACGGCTTTTTTCATTCTCGTGCGGTGGACCGCCTGCAGTTCCTCCTTTGTACCTCGCGCGCACTCTCTTTGCATATCTTTAAGAACGCACTTCGCAATCGCTGGTCCTTCGGATCTGAGACGAGGCAAAACCTGTTCTTCTGCCCTCCACTGCCTGCGCTTGGACTGCAAACCATCAGCTGAAAATTTAGGCCGTGTGCAAGCCGAGTAAGAATGTACCCAAATTGAAAACGGGACGGTGAATGCAAGTCGAGTGAGCACCGTGCAGAGAACGATTGTCGTGGAATACGCAGGCCACGACGGAGGAATTGGAAGGGCGATCGCAAGGTCGAGGAAACCATCTTTGAGAACGTCTAAACTGACAAAGGTTCTCCGAGACGGGAATGGACGCAACTGAGGTTGCTGGTAGTGTGCTCTGTCCGGGAGAATGCAGCTGCGACGAAGAGCATAGCGTGCCAACATCAACCAAATTCAGGACGGAGGTATGGTAATGTTTATTTATCCGAGGCAAGTAGCATCGTACAAAACTTCTTTTGCCTTTATTCTTCTGCATCCACATCAATCACACCTTCTTCTGAGCTAATCTCCGCTGGACAGTAGGTCGAAAATGCAAATGACTTGGCAAGGAAACTCCCAGGGTTGAATACATGACATCCAGAATAGGTCAACTTGTACTTTTCATACTTGTCAGCAAGGACGACCTTGAGAACTGTTAGTGCCGTTCAACACGAAACAATCCAAATAGTGAAACAACTTACAGCTGTCGGTAGTGGATATAGACGCAGCGCGTGGTCGTAATCACTTAAAGTGGGCTGGATCTGAGACGTCAATGGGGTCAGATGACTCTGGTCCAGGATTGTTTGTACGAGCTACAAAACATGTAATCAGTCAAACCAAGGGAGGAGTGAATAACATCGCATACATATCTTCTCAGATCTTCTCCCGTGATGTTTGACTTGACTTCTACTGTATTTCGCAACATCCTCGCCATGGTATCGTCGCGGAAAATTACAATCTCCTGCGCAAAGAATTTCAAGCGACAAGGATTAGTTGCAAACTGTGCCTTTGGAACTTTGGCTCTAAGCTGAGCCGTGAAAGAAGAAAGAATCGGCTTTCGTGGCAGAGTCACATTGCTCGTCAGGTCAAGCGGACCAGGAACAAAGACAAAGTGAGTTGTTCGAGTTATCTGAGGGTATGAGGCAATGAGTTGACCAAGGGAATCAAAACTTTCTGTGTGGTTATGTCAGTCCTCGGAGCACTTTCAAGCAGATACCCACGTACCATGATATCGTTGAATGTCCTGCTCGCTCCCTTGCATAATGGATCGGCTGGTAAAGTTCCCACACAAGACGACAACTTGGGGTATAAAGCTGTTCTCTATGCAGTTGTCGAACATCTTTTGAAGCCCGATAAAAGTTTTGGGGTTGTCCAACCAAACATCGGACAAGAAAAAGAAGTAGGTATCTGAAAGCTCTTCCCGAACACGGCGGGCATAGTTTGACTGGATTCACATTAGTCATAGGTCGAATGACGAAAGCCGACGTACGTCTTCCAGCAGGGTGGTGGAACCCTTCCCGAGAAAGTCTATGTGTCCATATATTGAGCTACAGCAGTGAGTGTCGTTTCCGCGTCCAATAAAGAGATGACTCACCGAGCAGTCTCGCGATCTTCGCAAGGCGGTTGACCCATAGCAATCACTTCCAAGGTACCTTCTTCAGTATACTCGCCTTCTACCAGAGCAATGCAGCCTTCTGTATACAATCCTTCGCCAGGGTCATCCTTGGTCAAGGTAAACATGTCAAGCAGTATAATAGTATTGAAAATCCTACCAACTTGGATACGTCTAGCACAACACTTCCATCGGCGTCCTCAAGACAAAGCTTCCCTGACATATTATGCGCGAGCATGCCAAGAAGCAGGAATCGTTCACCAGCTCTGCCCAGAAGCTGTTTCGTTGATTTTAACTGTCTCAAGAATCATGGGCATATATCTCGCCAGATATCGTTGCATTGATCATACCGTCACGAGATGCTCCCGATCACGAGAGGGAAGCGTGGAAGGTGAAAAATGTTCATTGCGTAGTATACTCTGCTTAATGATATGAAGCCTGTTGCGCGCGGAAGTTATGCGTGACTCTGCTGTGCCGGACATTGTCGGCGATACTGGAGATCTTGGGACTTTAGGATGACAGACAAGAAATCTCTACACGAGGCATACCTCTCAAAAGTCCCCCGTTCGTGCGACCAATTCCAAGCAGGCATTTCAAACGCATCGATCACAAACAGATGACTGTCAGGATCGAGTAGCTCCGTCTCAGCGTGATCACCAGGGCCTTGGTCCTGAAGTGCTTCATATACTCTCTGGAGGATAATTAGAGATACTTTCATCGCGGCGTCTGTACGAGACATTCAGAAAACCAACTAGGATGAAAGGTACTATCCCACCATCTTGTTTATTATACTCTCTGGCAATCGTTTCAATAGAAAACTCGGTTTCTTCGTCTGTGATTTCGTGCCGATCGAGGATATCCTCCAAGAACTGTAAGGCGTCAGGTCCAAGTGAGTGACTGTACTTGCGAAAGACCTGGAAAAGCTGATTGGAACATTCAGGGAAGTACGGATGCGCACCAAACCTTGATTATGATCCGCTGACGCGCATCAGCCATGTTGTCGGGTGTGGTGGGTGGTGGTGGACGACAAACTACCTCTACGAGGTCACTGCGCCGGGCAATCCGAGTTTCATGACAACGAAATATAAAACATATGTATATCTTCACGCTTCAACTTTGCAGGCCCACGACTTCATGGCAACTGGATCTTCTACCTTTTCATGCTAGCACGCGCGTTTTTTAAACCAAAGGCAGAAAGTACAAATGGAGTCACCTGACTTTAGATGCTACCAAGTTGACCGTCATCTACCATGTTCTCAACTCTAGAACTCGACATAAGACCCGGCTCGGGGATAGGAATGTTCGAACTAGGCCTGTGATCGTTTCCTGGCCAATTCCACAGCTCTCCCTGATGGACTACCCCTTAGGCTCGTCGCTGTGGACAGTTATATCTACTCTTCGAACGCACCAGCATCTGTTCCCTCAAGTAGAGGTCAAGTTCGACCTGGAGAATACTTCCACCACCCCAGTAATACTCCATCTACGTCCATACTTCGATCTTCTCTTCTCCGCTTATCATCAACGCCTGCACACAATTTGCTTGCGAAAGCCAAGGGATCCTCATCCATCGGTAGCGTTGCGATACAAAGACTCTATCATCTGCTCTGGAGATGAGCCCTTGGTCAAAATCAAGATTAGTCGAACTTTTGGTCCAACATATCCAGGAGACGAGCTGAGGTACCCGGGTGTCTGGTTTAGTTTCGACGATGATACGATCGGTGAAGGCCTCAAAGGCAACTCGTCTCATGCACTTGCAGACAATAGGTCGAAGGAGGTCAAACGTATCATTGTCACACAGAAGGATGCACAGGACGCAGGGCGCGATCCTCTTGACGAGGTTACTCTCTGTCCTGTGATGTACGGGGATATCTCGCGAGCCATTGTCAAAGTAGGAGTGCATCATGACTGAATGTTCTTACCCTTCTATCCTACCTTCACAGGTCAACAACGGGGTTGTCCTTCACTTCTATGGCCCCTCTGGTCCCATCAACTCATCTCTTCACATCCGCCTGGGTGAAACAACCGCACAGGATCTCAATCTTGATTTAGGAACACCATCGAGAATATATTATAAAGATGACGAGCGCATGGCGATTCATTCACCCAACCCTCAACTGGAGGATGAGAGCCAGTGTACAGATTGTGGGTCATGCGTTCCTGTTGGATGGTTTCTTGTCATGGTCGTTATTAGACTTTTTTAATTATTTTAGTCATGGTATCGACTTTCTAATCTCTGGTCAAACACACTTGGTACGGAAGATCATACTACACTCCAACGTGGTGAGCAACAACCCTCTAGTCACTGTTCGGTCAAGTTAAGTAGGTTATCACAAGCCTGGTTCCCCTTTATTCCAACAATATAATCGCTGTCCATGGGAGCTAGAGGGAAAGCCAGAGGATGACGAAGATGGTCAGTCTTGCCTCTTACTCTTGTTCGGGATCTGACACGGTTTGGCCAGATTCGCCTCCAAGGATGCGTTTCACAGACAAAGTGAGGGATCTAATCTCTTTGATGTTTCAGTATATTAAGTATCTTAGTTTGAAGCGATTAGTCACTTTCTCAGTCCAAGGGAACCTCCACCATCGATGGTGCACGACCGTACTGAATACGAGGACAATATTACGTTGCCGAGTGCAACTTCAAGTAAGACGAGCAATTGTTATCAAGGGCTTATTTACACAATTCGCGCAGGACTGTACGGTTACAATGGTGTGATATTAGAAGTGAACGAAGCATCTCAGGTTGTGGCCGTCATGCTATTTTGAGGAGGATCAACCATCGTCCAGCCTTATATATTGTACAACGTTGCATCTGAAATTGCATTCACATCCACGTATTCTCAGCTGATAAAGATGTCCGGCCATATCGTCCTAAGTTCTTCTAAATCGTTGATGATTACAATCCCTTCCTCATCTGCAGCTGAGTCGCCGCCTAGTGTCTTCTGCCTCCCACCTTCCACAACATCTAATCCGGTTTCGTGGAAATGGGCACATCGGCCCCACCCCAGCCTTTTCGCAGCAACGACGTTAATTTTACTGTCATCTATGAATAAGCACTTCGTGGGGTCAGAAACGTTAGCGATCTTCATTGCCTGTCGAAATGGTGAGGGTTAGCCTGAGGTTCAGATGAAGAATGGACGAATTCTTACGTTCTGAAAATATTCTGGCTCTGGCTTGCAAGTAAAGTATGGCTGTTCGTAATCACAATAGACGAGTCCTTCAATTTGATCTTGGACATTCAAGATCTTGAGCACCCGATTGGCATGCTGGCATTGTTTGTCAGGACCAGTTCCGACCCTCGATTTCAGGACATACGTTCTTGTATGCATTTGTTAGTGCCCAGACCCGTACCTTTGTCCTGTCCAAGTCCTGGAATAGTTTCCTCAATTTTGGGTCCGGCTTGACGCATTCTTCCAGTGGGAGTGTGCCATCACATTTCTGATCAAAATCAAGAGGATCTGGGCAGCGGTAAGTCCATCTTCAGGAATGAAATAAAAATATTTCATGAAATTACCTATGTCATGATGTCGGGTGAGGCCGCGTAGAGCCAGTCCATATTCCGTGTAGTACCTGTGATGCAACTCCGAAGCTTCGTCTTCGTCGAGGCCCAAGGAGACAAAGTATGCTCAAGAAATTTCCTTGAAAATTAGTCCGTATCTATCGTGGGCGAACGTACCGTGGATCCGTTCACCCATCGCGTGCGATATCATGGTACTGGCGGAGTAGAGGGTGTTGTCAATGTCAAACCAGATGATCATGCGGGAATCTTGCGATAATTTCAATGAATAAATCTGAGGAAATGAATGGCTTTCATACCTTCCAAAGATCCGTCCACGGACATGATTGTGAAGTGGGTATCCTAGCCGTTGTGGTGGTATCTAAGTAGTACCATGCTCACAGCAGGTGAATATATTGAGAATGTAGTTCCCACAGTGATTCAACTTCCGACGTTCCAATCTATCGTTGTATACCGTGCCGATCGACGTCCTCGACAACAAAATCCTCAAGACCAGTGACCAGTGAGTGCGATTTTGTTCGTCCAAGTGAAATATATCCGAGTCGGGATACTCGTACACCGTCCTTCACCTGGTGCTTGCATCATCTCCGTTGGATGTTTCGTTGGCGATTTGGATGTACTACTGCTGACACCCGCGTTCTCAGATGGCCCGCAGCAAAGAACTGGCACCTGGCATCTCCGCACGGCACCCACAAGCCGTTGCTCGCCGCAGTTTAAAGGGTCTCAAAAACTCAGAGTCGGAAGTCCCTGCAACCAAGGAGGTTCAGGTTGGCGGCGACAAGAACGGTGGCACTCGTCTTGTGCCCACGTCAAAGGCACCCCGCTACTACCCCGCAGAAGATGTTCGTCAGCCAAAGAAAAGCCGCAAATCGCCCAAGCCTACCAAGCTTCGCCCATCCATCGTTCCGGGGTCTGTCCTTATCGTGCTTGCTGGCCGTTTCAGGGGAAAGAGAGTGGTGTTTTTGAAGCAGTTGGAGAGCGGTTTGTTGTTGGTGACGGGACCCTACAAGATCAATGGTGTCCCGCTACGGAGGGTAAATCAAGCATATGTCATCGCTACTTCGACGAGGGTTGACCTTGAAGGCTTCGAGGTAGGTGGATTTTCGTGGCTCAACGTCTCACAGATTTCATCGCCGCGGTAGGTCGACCCCAGAATCAACGACGCGTATTTTGCCAAGGCTGTCGCGAAGGGTGCATCTTCTGCAGAGGCAGAATTCTTTGAAGAGGGCAAGCCAAAGCCAAAAGAGCCTTTCCCGGAAGCCAAATCGGCTGATCAGAAGGTGGTCGACAAGGTTGTCATTGCGGCTGTTCAGAAGCAAACAAACTTGGCCAAGTACCTGAAAGCCAGTTTCGGTCTTACCAAGGGCCAGTATCCTCATCAGATGGTGTTTTGAGACCGCACGCGACTATTACACTACGGGAATGACTGTACATGTGCTATGTTAAATCTATGGTATGCATTACAGTGACCACGTGCCGAATAAAATCTTGTCTTGTCGTGTAACTTCCAACTTCAAGTTACCGTTCTACTACTTCTGGCCGTGGTTCGTCGCTCACCGCGCGCGCAATGCCATCCGTTGAGTTCCGCGGGCGGTTATTCTTCGCCAGTCTTGCTCTCGGCTTGGTGCTGTTGCTCCAATGGCCACCGAGCACCTCTTCTTGGGTCTTGCTTGCCTCCTGGCCTCTCGGCGTTCTCTTCTTTTCATATATCGCTCGTGCTTACCTCGCCCCATATGTCCTCATGCGCTTCTCCAGCCATATTCGTGTCCGGAGCGTCAGCTTGCGCTCCATTCGCGGTCTATACTTCCGAAAAGGCAGCCGGACCTGGCGAATCGATCGTTTTGTATATTCCTACCGCTCTTCCGCAGATGATGGACCCAGAAGATTATCCTTCAGGATTGAAGGTCTTACTTTGGAGATAGAACCACCTCCGGCCCCTCGTCCACCTGCACCGCGCCCATTACACAGACGAGGACTCACACTTGCGGACCTTTCACCATCCCCTTTGGCGCTCTACTTATGGTCCGTTATATCTGGCCTGTATCTTGTCTTCGATCCTGCGGTTCGACCTGTCATTCGCCTTGTCGTAAATGCTGCGCTCCAGCAAGTCATCCGTTTCATTCCAAGGCTTATGGAAACTGTCCAAGTGGATATTGACCGAGCGGTTGTCTCATACGTCGGTTCTCCTCAAATGCAGCTCATGCTGCAGAACGTTACCCTCAAGGGTCATGTTGCCTTTGCTCAGAGCCCTCAGTTTCGCCCGGTCGGAGATTATGTTCCTTCAAGCAACCGGGAGTTGAGCGCCAGAGCTCTTGCGATGGGCGCTTGGAAGGCGCGCCTTTCCAACGGGTTCCAACGTGCCTGGACCCGCAGCTGGAATGACACACTGGGTCGGATGACGGGTTCCATCTCGTATGACCTTGTGGTTCAGCAGGTTCATGGTCTCGTCCCGTCGGACAGTTTGCTACAGATGGGTATGTCAGGTCGATAGTTTGTTAAGGTGCAGCTGACCCGGATTCTCAGGCATATCCAATGGCGGGACGGTATTGAGCTTAGACGACCCGTTTCTTGTCAGTGGTTCAGCCCGCTTCAACCCAAGGGATGGTGCCATCGAGCCATGCAGCATTCACAATCGAGTCAACGTTGGAGCCATATATGTGGATGCTGACAACTTTCAGCGTTGGTTATCGCACTTCAAGGCGACGACCGAGAGTGTCCCGATCTTGCCTTCCAGCCCTGCTCCATCTCCTTGGTTGAAGAGTCCTTTGAGTGCAGTGAGTACTCGTGTAGCCCTCAATTGTTGCCCGCTAACATCGTTCAAAGGCTTCTATGGCTTCAGATGTTCGTGTCCAAAGTGCATCAAAGCGCAGGAAGCAAAATATAAGGGTACGTGCTACGGTATTCATCATAACGCACGTGCTAACTGCAATGTTCAAGCCTCTCGAACTTGTTGCGGCTGTCCATGTTGATCTGGATTCTGTTACAATTTCGCACAAAATTGGTCACCACAACTATAACATGGTCTTCAAGGCGGTAACTTCCACTTGCGAACGCAGCAATGCGACGACGAACCCCGTTCATCATGCTTGGTTAGGAAAAGGAATCTCAACCATGTCGCGAGCGTTCCTGTTTCGCCTAAAGCTCCAGGAGGTATCCGTGCATAGGACAAGTGAAATTGTGCAATCTAACCATCCTATTTTGTCTGTTGGTTGCTCCTCCCTCGATACTACGCTATCGGATTGGCCGTCAATGCTATCTGTCGATTCTTGGCCCTGTGGTGCCAGTCCACCGTCTCTCCTCCTTGATCTCCAGATCGCTTCCCTCTCCTTTACAGACCGTCACGATGTGCTGTTCAATCTGGTCTCGGAGATCAGCTCTTCACCACCTCGGGAGTCGGAATCCCTTTTGCCAGCGATCCTCTCGCCGATTCCATGGACTGCTGTGAATGTGAGGATAGGACACACTCGTGTCCGCGTGCTTTGTGCCGCTGTTCCTGGGGTCGAGGAACCATTCTCAGCGGAGTTGGAAACTGAAGGGATGGTCTTCTCCTCCTCCTCTGACTTTCGTATCGGCGCAAATTTGACTCGCTCGCTTGATGGAGAACTTCCCTTCCGCTTGGCGTGCCCGTTCACCTTCTTTTTGCACCCGCTTTTTTTCCGATTACGCTCCCATGCCTCAAACATCATTACTCGGCGTATGTCTAGGCGGGGCTCAGATTGCACCAGTAACGAGACCTTATTCTCCTTGGAAGCTGTAGAAGCTGACGGAATATTAACGGGGCTCGGAGAGGCAAATGATGACGATCCATCTTTGTGTGCCACGTTGGACACTCGCACTATGTTCCTTGATCTCCATTGCCGCACGGAGGGGGGAATGGTGGAGCTTTGGCACCCCGGAAGACTCAGGGTTTTGAGTGTGCTGCTCTCGCTGCTCTCCGCTCATTGGCCTTCCTCACAGATAAGGTCCCCTCGTTCCACATCGGTATCGCCTCTGGGCTGTGCTTTTTCGTGTTCTGTCGCACGGTTCGTGCTGTTCGTCACGGGCTCTGACGTCAATCCCGATGCAGACAAGGACATCACCCGCGGAATCGCATTTAGCACGGGTATTTCGTTGCGGCACTGTTCTATCAACGGGCAGCAGACACACGCTCTCCCCTCTTCCAAGTCATACTCTCAAGCCAGGGCAAAATTATCCCTACCCGTCGACAAAGTTAGTGATGTCGCGTCAATGGACAGAATTACCGAGACTCCTGGAACAAATGTGGTCATTGCAAAACTCATACTCTGGAATACGACCGTGCGCGCTGCGGCCGCAGACAAGTTCTCGGTTGATGATCCACACATTACAGAGAGAGACAGTCCTCTCTTGGATCGTAATCAGATCCTTTCGATCAAAGGTGTTGACGTGGACGTCAAATTTATCCCGAAACCCCTCATGAACTCCGCGGGAGCTGCACGCGATGTAACCTTTAGTGTGGATGACGCACTAACACGCTTCGAAGTTGGTCTAATATACTCAACTCTCCTTGCATTGCGAACGGTTCAAACCCTTCAACAATGTGCAACCTCGTCGAGGGTGCCAGAATTTTCACCACATTCTGCGCCGTCAACCACCCTGAATGTCAGTGGCACGATTAAGGCCATTCGAATGCGATTACAGTTCTTGGATGAAGTTACGGTGGCACGGGTTAATTATCTCGATGTAACGTTCACTCCTCAGGTTGCCCGCTGTTCGATCAATTCGCTACTCATATGGGTCCCAGTCAACCCAGGAGAATCGGTCGATAGCGTCCCCGGAGGGACTTGGGAGGAACTTGGCCGTTTACACAGATGCACTTTGTCGCTGGCTCCATCCTTGAAAGGTCCGATCTTGGTCGAGAGCGATAGCGTGCGGATCCGAATCCCTTCCGGCTATATTTTCGCTGAACTTCAGCTTGCCACGATGGTCACTATCAAGGCAATCAAACATCTGGTCCACGTAGTTCAAGGAGATAAATTCTATCCTATACCCGCTCCAGAGGCCGAGTCCGCGAAACTTGTACCCGACTTCACCTTCACTTGTCGAATGTTTTGCTTCGAAGCTGCAGACGACCCCTTTGAGAGCCAACTGGGATTCAATCTCAGAGTTGGTCTTGCTGCAGCGAAAGCCAGGCTTCACCGGGAAGAAGCCTTCAACGCAAAGGTGATGGCGGTCGCGTCGGGAAGCCTGACACCTGCGGAAACCTCAGTCATGAATACAGACTATCAGTTTGGCAGAGAGCATTCGGTCACCATTGAAGATGCCCGGCAACGCTTGAATCTCACACACAGTCTCGATTGGACAACCAGGCACCGTCAGCACATCCAAGAACGAGTGACTCAAGAAGAATTAGTCCATCGCGAACTTCATGGTGCAGTACCGTTGAAGCGTCCCACGAAGGCTCCTGATCTCATCAAGCCCATGAAACCGTTGCGCATCCCTCCACTGCTTCGTATCATTCTATCAGGGTTTCATCTGCACCTTCAACCTCCCACTTTTCCTCCCGAACAATTAGCTACCTTTCTACATGGCCAAGGGAATGGACTGCCCCACGAGACATGCTATTCTTTGCTTATCCCTATGCATCTTAATATCTCCCTCGCCACAATCCAGGTCACACTTCGTGACTATCCCCTACCGCTGCTCTATATTCCTCCCCGATCTAGTGATCGTGGATCCCCCTCGCTCGTTTTTGACTCCAACCTTGTTATTGCCGAGGAAATGAGCCCTACCCAGTCGGTCGATTGGATTTCGTGCCCCCTGTATGGTCTTGAAGATGGTCCCGCCCATATTCATCCTATTGTACTTCGCGTCCCAAAGACCCTCATGCCAGTGAAGACTTACGCCGGGCCAGTTATATCAGTCCTGACGGATCAGACAACCGCGTTTGCTTGGGGTGTTAGCTACAGTCCAGCAATCCAGAATGTTGTTAGGGTCCTAGACAGCTTGACTCCGGAGACTCGGGACCCATCACCACACATAGGGTTCTGGGACAAGGTGACAATTTCCCGGGTTATAGGTTTCTTTAACTCATGGGTCGCCCAGCTAAGGTTGATTTTCCACTGGACAATCGAGATCTCTTTCAAAGAAGAAGTCCGCTTATACCTCAAAGGTGGGACAGTCGATGTTTTTACTCGCACATACTTACGTCTTGTCAGGCAATCGCGACCCATCCATTTTGGACAAGGATGGTGCCGGTTTTGCTCTTTGCTGGCAAGGTGAACCACACATCAGTATTGGTTCCCAAAACAAGGACCGGGAGCTTGTACAAGTGACCAGTGACTCCATGTCCATATTAATACCTAAGTGAGTCGACTTTGACATGTGACATATGCCTGGTATACATTACACTTTCATCAGGTTCGAGCCGGTCGCTCGTCCGGGCGGCATTTACGCACAAGGCTACGTTGTGGCAAGAAACGATTGGGTTAAGATGTGTGCCAACCTGCGTTCTGGCATCCGCTTTGGCGCTGGGGCTATGTTTGAACGCACGTGCAATACGCTAGAATGTAGCAGATGCACAGGCTCTCCCTTTGACCGCAACTGTCGATTATTCCATTTCCGGCCGCATTATACTGTACAGTTGGTGAAAAATGATTCCTCAAGGCCCGAGGTCGGTCTCTCGCTACAATTTATACCGAATGACACCGAGCAAATACAGGTTGACCATGACTCTTATCATGGTTTCCGATCAAACTTCATCCACCTCTCGATTTCAATAACTTCAGCACTTCGACAAGGATCAACCCGCTCTAATTCCCAGTCCAGTAGCTTTCATCTCACTCCGACGGCATTCGCCAGCTTTTGGTCATGGTGGGGACTGTTCGACAACGGGCTATCCTTGCCGATCAGACAGGGCTCTCTTTACCACCGGAGATCACTTTCACCGAAGTTTGCACGCCACATAGCGACAGTCAAATATCGAATTTCAGTACCAGAGCTGTTTATAACGCATGCGTACATTGATGACAACAGAAAGTCATGGGAAGATGGGACAACAAGTATGGTTGCCTTGAAGGCCAAAGTTAGTCACTTTCAAGCCGACATGCATCAAAGAGACCAGGAAACGATCGCGCCAGGCAAAGTCGCGGACAGTGTTCAGGTTGTGCGGCACAAACCATTCTATGCAGCTGAGGTCGTTCTCAAGGACGTGGACCTTCGCGCTATGCTGGCCATTTTTCCGGAGCCTCTCAAACAATCAGTGCATCTTTCCGCCATCCCTGACGACAGTAATAAAGAACAAACCTTTTCAAGTTCCGGGATTCCGTCGTCTTGGCTCGACAGTAATGACTTCGTTGAAACGGACTGGTTGCCTCCGCACAATCTCCCCGAAATCCAGCTACTTCCTGTACTCACCTGTCCCAAGGTAACGTATCTCAAGAAGAAGTCACATGTCACCGAGATACAAGTGGAAAACAGCAAATTCGGTGATGAGGATACTCATACATGTTTGCTTGGGAGTGAACCCTGTAATGACATTTCTATTACATTTTGGTCTCGGTCAGTGCTGATTTTGGTTATTTCGCTTTTAGCTGTCCCACAAGTGGAGATTATCCTTGCGGAGCAGCGAATCGTAGCATTGCAACACATGGTTGAGGAGGAAGCAAAAGCAGCCCAACCAGTGCAAGTGCGTTTTCATCGTGGGCAGAATAAAAAGGGTCATTAATTCATGTCTCAGAGACAATATCCCTTGGACAAAATGATTGCCCTTCTCCGAGACTATACTAACCATTTGAAGGCGGTGGACCAATGCCCAGAGGGTGCGCGCAAGAGTAACGTCAAGAGCTATTATATGCCGGCTGAAATGATATCTGCCAACGAGTGGGCCAATTTTGAGAATGTCTATCAGGTGCATTCTCCTAATCTATTCATGTGCAATGATGTCCGCGATGTAAGCTTTGTCCTCCTTTGGGGTACGAGATCTTATTACCTCGACAGGTTTTGATGCAATACTACAACTGCTCAAAAGCCCGCCGCGGGTTCGAGTATCATATGGCGACTCGGTAGGTTACTGTATATATCTAGATATCCTGCCTGCACTAACTACGACCAGTGCTGTTAAATTTATCCGAGACCAAGCCGAAGCCATGGTTCCTCATGTGGCTGGCCGCAGCAGTACCGAGAAATACAAAGTATCTACCGGTGCCGCACAGACGGCCGCCTCCGCCTTGCGTAAAATGTTAGCCGGAGGACGAGGTAGCACGCAATTGGACATTCGGACAGATGTTGTCTCTGATCCAGCCGATGTCAAGCCCTTAGACGGATGGGAAGAAGGCGTTGTTCTTCGGAAGAGGCACTTCTGCCTCTTGTTGAAGCCCCAAATTATATTGCAAAGTCCTGATCCCTCGGTTAATTCTAATACGGAGTCGGTCGTAATCCTGGCCGCAGTGCAGGCAAAATTGCAAGTGTTCAAAATAATGGATGCATCCAATCTGGAAGATCCTATCAGTGGCCACATCATGCACAGGTACAATTCTTCTTATGCGAAGGTCTGGCCGGGCTAATTCTCTCCCTGTGAAAAGGAACTATATGTCATTAGATGGTCTCCAGACCTTCTGCCCCACAGACTTCCTCTCATACGACAGCGGTTCAGTCCCTCTCGAAGTGCTACTTGATTATCGTTGCGAAAGCGATTCCTTTGACCGTATCGTTCCTCAGACCAATGCTAACTGTCAATATGACCGGTTCAATCGACTTAGACTTCGCAATAATGTCGTTTCCGCCCCTTATCCAAAATCGGAGCATGCACAGCGAGGAAAACAGGCACATCTGCAAAACGACACCGTTGAGTATCTAGCATGATCCCGATACATATTTTTTTACCTTTCGGAAACAGGACCTGGTGCAAGTCCATGTTCCCCGCTTTACGGTATCGGCCAACGATCGGCACTTTCAGTTTATTTCAGATATCATCACACAACTAGTTCTGTTTTCAGATGTCGCACATAAAGCACGGCTTGAGAAGCTGGAAACGCTGCTTTTTGCGTATGACTTCACGGATTTGAAGTCTGCTGCGAGCGTTGTTTCTGATCTCCAGAGCCGTCTCAGGAGCGTGCTCGAGATGCACAATGATCTCAGTCACGAGATGCAGGATAACCTTCCCCAGAAAACGTTGCGGATCATCAAGCTCAAAGCTCATATCTTCCTACTGGTGGAGGAGCTTAACCTGATCTTTGATGCGATCCGGCTCGCTCAGAGCAGGACTGATGGCAGTTCCGACAATAAATCCGCCCTCCTTTTACAAGCCTCTTCATCAGAAATCTCCTGGAAGATGCTAGACGATAATCGGGACCTGCTTGCGAAACTTGCTGTGCGCAACATCGACTTCTCGTGGCTGAGCAAGCAGGATAGTTCAACAGTCAACCGTTTGACAGTTGGCGACCTGCAGGCTTTCGATGGGTCTCCGAATGCAGTTTGGACAGAAATTGTCTCGAAATACGAGGAACTTTCTAGTCATCCACTTTGCAAGGTATTGGCCCTTTCCGTCCTTGGACACTTTGAGTGGTACTTAGTGAATGACAGAGAGATCTTTTCCTCGACGCTGATTGGACTGTACTTGCGCCTGTCGGCGGGATTACAATCTATGAGAAGTTTCAACTTGATTTTCATCCGATTCGCCTCCAGCTAGATGCTCGCCTTGGCCAGCGCATCATGGAGTACGTGTGGCCCGCTCGGCGAAAGAGGAATGAGGGAGATATTGGTGATTTAACAGAATCACATCGCCCTTTGGAACAGCCACCCTCCCGATCTTCCTTGGAGTCGGCTTTGTTGTTGCAAAAACCACGTGCATCACTGGATTCCAATAAGCTTACGCCTCATCTGAGAAAACTGGGATCCTCTCGATCATTTACCGATCTACGTAGCGCAGCTGCTGAATGCACGAAGACACCAATCGAATCCTCCTTTGGCCGAGTCGCAACCCCAGATTCGAACGTCAACGAGGATTCCTGGAGCATTATGAAGCTTAATCGAGAAGATCGGCCTGGAAAAGCTGATGCTGTGGAAATGAAGTCGCGTTCTTCTCAGAACACGTTCATCCTAGTGAAAATCTCAAGGTTTGTGATCACACCACCGACTTGCTTGATTTGCTTGGCTCACCTAAATTAGCATCGAACTTCTCCTGAGCATAATCAAGGCGGAATCGTTCGAGTGCCGCGATGCACGAATTCGAACTCATGCACTGGAGTTCCGCAACCAAACTTGGAGTGTATGTGCCTCTTTTTTGCGACACGCGATTGCATATCTAACTGTCACAGTTTGAGGAACTGGTTGATCAGTTCTTACCGAGCGATCTCACCTGGAGAGGCTGGGTTCGCATGGCATTCCAACAACCACTTGTCCCCGTGTTTCCCGTTGCACGTGAACTTTTTTCGAAGACGAAATTGATTCCATCGAAAAATCCTTCGCAGAATGACTCTCGTCCCCCCTCCAAGAAGCCTATACTTCGAGCAAAGAAGACCGTTGCCACTGCCATGATACATGACCCTGCACCACGAAGATCATCTTCGAGTGGGGGTGTTCCCACTACCTTCACTCCTGACGATGGTCCGACTGGGATGGCGTTGGTGAATGAACCAGAAGCAACAGAACTAGGTCCAAGCGAACAACAAGATCTAGGTAGAAACCGTCAGCAAGATCGACCAAGGTTGCTCAGTATGTTCGTCCGGGGGAAAAATGCGACTCGTAGCGCATCGCTTCCGAGTGTGAGTTCACTCTCTCTCCTACCTTGCGTTGCCTTGATTCAGTATACGGCAGGCAAAAAGTCGCTCGTCGGAAGACTCCTTGCCGAATATACGAGGGTTGGCTGTGCATGAACGTGTCAACGATCACTGATTAACTTATTAACCTCAATATTTAGTAGACATCGCTCGCCCGATTCCTTTCTACGTCTATATCTCACTGCATAGGCACCATTCGTTCCAACTTAACACAAGGACATTGCATGACATTGCATTTCATGATAATCATCATCTCCTGAATCTTTGGACACTTACCCCATCACAACGTGTGTCTTCACCGTCTAATTTTCATCTTGGGCACGACTCTGTGACAGACTCAATATATCGCATTGAAGTTAACATACACTACGATTAGGGATTGTTGAAATCCGACTACTACGCTCATAACCACGTCAAGTTCCCGCCTCTCAAGGAGACACCTGACGGGCCGACAAACAGCATCCATCTAGTCTTCTCGATGCTTCCACCGGACCGGACATGATAATCTCGCGATACAACTACCCAAGGTCAAGTGCAAACCCCTGCTAACGCCAGAGGGGTATAAATTAACCACACTTCATGGGCGCTGTTGAAGCGCAAGGATTGAAAATTAAACATTCACGCGGGCCCAACGAGCAGCGGCCACCAGGTTAGTCAAGGAAGCTACGAAGAATAGTCAGTTAAGTTCGTATTGTGGATGAAGGAAATAGTGTACATTCGGTCTCTTTCCAGCCTCTTGTCTTCAGACCACAGTCAGGGTTGACGAACGTCAAATGAGCGGGAATGATGCTAAGAGTAGCCTTGAGACGATCTATAATTTCTTGCTCGCTGGGAACACGCGGGGAATGGATATCGTAGACGCCAGGACCAATATTGTTGGAGTAGCCGTATTGCTGGAAGGTATGCAGCAATTTCATGTCGCTCTTTGAGAACTCAATAGAAATGACATCAGCGTCAAGGCGTTGGATAGACGGGAAAATATCCCCGAAGTCAGAGTAGCAGAAGTGGGAATGTGTCTGAGTCTCATCCTTAACACCCGCGGTAGCGAGCTTGAAGGTGTCAACAGCCCATTCGAGGTACCCATCCCAGTCGGATCTACGAAGAGGCAACTGGCATGGATGTCAGAAAGCCCCGCATGTTGTGATTTGAATGTACTTACACCCTCCCGAATGGCTGGCTCATCAACTTGGATCGCAGCAATACCGGCAGCCTCAAGATCAATAACTTCGTCACGAAGCGCCAGCGCCAACTGTTGAGACTGCAGTTTGCGAGGAACATCATCTCGAGGGAATGACCAGTTCAAGAGTGTGACGGGTCCAGTAAGCATGCCCTTCATGGATTTCTTAGTGATGCTCTGTGCGTAGCTGCTCCATTTCACGGTCATTTTATTGGGACGGCTGACATCAGAGACGATGATTGGGGGTCGGACGTAGCTGCAAGGAATGTATCAGGCCAGAGCCAACAAAGCAGATCGAGCCACGTACCGAGAGCCGTAAGACTGTACCCATCCATTCTGGGTAAAGACAAAACCATTTAACCGTTCACCGAAGTATTGAACCATGTCGTTTCTCTCTGGCTCGCCATGAACGAGAAGATCGAGCCCAACTTTCTCTTGGAAGTCGACGACGAGTTCTATCTCTTTTTTGATGAACTCGTCATATTCAGCGTCAGTGATCTCGCCTTTGCCGTGCTTCGCCCGAGCGGTACGAATTTCCTTGGTTTGCTGTATGGAAAATTGTAAGAAAGACGACACTTCAGACGGGAAGGATAAAGTACTTACAGGGAAAGAACCAATAGTAGTTGTGGGGAACTTGGGCAGTTGAAGCTTCTTGGCTTGAACCTCCTTGCGAGTGGCAAATGGACTCTTGCGGTGGTACATATCGGGTGTAATGGAGGCAACACGCTTGCGGACAGCATCATCGGATGTATGTTCAAATTCACGACGTTTAGCAATGGAAACCCTGTTCGCCTCCAACGCAGCTGCAACTTGTGGGTCTTGAGAACCGGAAAGGATGGCAGCGATGGTCGCAACCTCCTGAGCCTTTTCCAATGCAAACGAGAACCAGTCCTTCTGTTTCTCGGTTAACTGCTTCTCGAGGGCCAAGGATACCGGAGTGTGCAGAAGAGAAGACGATGTTGCTACGATAACGCGATCCTGTCCAAGGGTGGTGATAGCCTTTTGGGCCTGCTTAATTGCGGCAGTGAAGTCGGCCTTCCATATGTTTCTCCCAGACACAACGCCAAGAGATAAAACGATCTGACTGGATTTGATCGCCGCTAGAACGTCGTCGAGTTGCTTGGGTGCACGGGTCAAGTCAATGTGGAGCCCAGCGACAGGAAGCTTGGCGATGAAGTTGATGTTGGAATCCAGACGAGCGAAGTAGGTTGTCAGAATAATCTTGGGAGCAACTGGGACCAGCTGAGCGTACGCGGTAGCGTATTGCTTGTCAAGATCTGAAGCTTTGTCGAGAACAAGAATTGGTTCGTCAACTTGGACCGAGTCGACGCCAGCAGCCTTGAGCTCCGAGAACAACTGTTTGTAGACGGGTAAGATCTTGGGTAGTAGGGAGATAGGCTGAAAGTTAGATGATGCTTCTTTGGCAGGCTTTCCAAGGACGAGGTAGGAGATTGGTCCCAAAACAACTGGACGCGTGGTAATTCCCAGTGCTTTGGCTTCGTTATACTCCTGGAGAGCTTTGTTATAGAGCAACTTGAAGTCTGTCTCTTCGGAGAGCTCTGGGACGACATAGTGATAGTTAGAGTCGAACCTACAAGACACTGAGCAATCCGCCACAAAAAACCGTGAATAGGTTGCAAACCATTTCTTCATTTCGCAAGCAGGAACATCGACACCGTCGGCTTGTCGACCACGGCCCAGCGCGAAGAATATATCGAGGTTGGATAGACCAAGTCCGACGTAGCGCTTGGGAATGACGTTGAAAGCTGTGGAGTGATCTAGGACGTGATCGTAGAGCGTAAAGTCACCACTGTCCAAGAATGAGTATGTGCATCGGGCTAGAAAATGACAACGAACCTAGGAATCAAGTCAACGTTGCGTTCCTTGAGGCTTTCCCAGCTAGTCTTTCGAACATCGGTAGCGACTTTCTGGAGGTCATCTGCGGAGATCTTGCCCGCCCAGTAGGCCTCGACAGCCTTTTTGACTTCACGGTTTGCACCTGTGTAAGGTTTTATCAGAGGAGATCGGGACCCAAGGAGTCACGAGAGGTATTACCGATGCGAGGAAAGCCAAGAACGCTGGACAAGACCATTTTGAATGAGGAAAGAAAAGAAAGAGTGAAACGAAGCGGGAAGATGGCGCAAGCGTGATTTTGAGATATTTGAGGCGCCTGCCCTGAGTCGATGGTTATCTATCACATCTAATCGGCGTACTAATAAATCTTGCAAGTTTTTCCATGTTCATGTGAACAGTAGCTTGTATTCGCACCAGATTCGAGTCTCAGTCCACGTACTAATTGCACGAGTGTTTCACTCTTGATAAAACACTTCCACGCCGTCACGAGGGCATTTCTTTCTCGAGCCTGGCGTTCCCAACGTCAGTGTAAACGATCCTACCCCTTACTCCAAATCGACAGGATCCTCTCATGCTTCAGGGAAATGTCTCAGTACCACTATCCGCTTTGCGCATGTGCTGATACTCGTCGAAATATAGACCTCCAAATGTAGGAACTCGCATGAATGAGTTCGTGCCACGGCTGTCCAAGTACTCTCGCGTATGAAAGCGGAATGGGGTTGGCGTCGTGTATATGTAGAGCGACCTGGCAAGTGACCTGTGAAAAAAAAAAAAAAAAAAAACATTCTCTATACATAGGGTGAGGACCAGCGAGAGCCAGCCAGATCGGCGCTTGATGCAACGGGCGTGGCGTACTCGAACGCTGATACCTGACAGGCTTGCATCGGTGACCTTTCATCGAATACGCTTGTTTGAGTCTTCATATAGCCGCGAAGTTGAATCTCATCGCATAAAACGTATCATCTGAGCCGCTGCTCGGACCGTTCAACCCGGATGTACATATACTAGTAGTACTAACACCTATCCGACCTTCAACCTCTCTTTAGTCTAACCCAACATGTCATTTTCAGACAACACATCTTTCGTCCTCAAGAAGATTGAGCATGCGCAATTCGAGCCACGTCCAATCCCAGAAAGTGAGTTTAAGAAGTCGTCTAAAACGCTCCGTATACTAACAGCCAAGTCAGTCGGTGCTGACGATGTCCTCGTGGAAGTGAAAAAGACTGGTGGGTCTGCAATCCGCGACTTTCGTCGTTCTGATTCTCTACCATGTACAGGGATCTGCGGATCTGATGTAACATCACTTCATCAGAGTACTCGTGATCGCATCTCACTCTTAATCCAAGATTCACTACCTGGTTCACGGAAGAATCGGAGACTATGTACTCCCACCCGGTTCGGATATGGTTTGTTATACTACTATAATGTAAATCATACGTTAATCTGACAACTCTTTCAGGTACTTGGCCACGAGTCATCTGGAGTCGTTTTCAAAGGTTTTGTTTAACTTGGCCACTGTACACAAATCACTTTGCTAACCATTTATATTTCAAGTGGGACCTTCTGTGACGCACCTTCAGCCAGGTGATCGTGTTGCCATCGAGCCCGGAGCTACATGCAGAAAGTGCGATGTTTGCAAAGAGGGGAGATACCAGGTCACCACATACCCCATGGTTCCGATCATATTAATTAACGCTCTTTGTTTACCCAGCTGTGCCCAAACGTCAAGTTTGCTGCCACTCCGCCCCATGATGGCACACTCGGTCGCTATTATGCGGTTCCCTCCGATCTCGTTTACCCCCTCCCCTCTCATCTTACTCTCGAGGACGGCGCAATGGTGAGCACACATAGATGGATGGATTTCGATGAATGATTTACTTGTACTCCACAAGATGGAGCCGTTGTCTGTTGCTGTCCACGCAGTTTTGAAACTCGGGAGGTTCAAAGCGAATCAATCCATCGCCGTCTTTGGCTGCGGGCCTGTTGGAATCCTTTGCATGGCAGTCGCGAAGGCCCTTGGAGCTTCCCGTATCATTGCAGTCGATATCGTATCGAGCCGTCTCGAGTTTGCAAAATCCTATGCTGCCACTGACATATATCAGCCTCCACCTGTTGCAGAGGATGAGAGCCGAATTGCATACTCCAAACGCTCAGCAGCAGCACTAAGGCAGCAACTCGGTATCACAGAGCGCGGTTCCACTGCTATCGATCTTGTCGTCGATGCGTCCGGCGCTGAGGTTTCTGTTCAGACAGGCATCCACGTCGTGAAATTCGGGGGAACGTATGTACAGGTAGGTTCTGCAGTCAATGTAATCATCCGCTTACATTTCATTCACCCGGACCAAGGTTGGCATGGGCCCGCCTGACATCACTATTGATATGAGTGTTGTGCTCGTGAAAGAATTGGTTATAAAAGGATCTTTCCGTTACGGAGTTCGTTTCTCCTTCTCGTCCCTTTTTTTCGCTGAAAATTTATTGACTGTAGCCTGGGGATTATCCGTTTGCTATTGCATTAGCTGCTCAAGGCAAGATAGACTTGAAGCCTTTGGTTTCTCATCGGTCAGTTTGCACGCAAACCCCTTATCCCGGGTTGACAATACTCTACATCAGCTTTCGGTTTGAGGATTCTTATCTTGCATTCCAAACCACCCGTAATGGGAAGAGTGATGATGGCAAGGGCGTTATCAAGGCCATGATCTCTGGGCCTGGTGTTAACGTTCAAGATATGTAAACACGCGAGCCACTGGAAGTGTGGTGAAACAGTGTCGTGTTTGTTCTGTTGCTATGATGTATGTAACTGAATAGTCGAGTAGTCGAGTAGTATCATCAATTAACTTGAAGTTGCTTAGTATAAGTATTTTTCTGAGCGAGAGTCCAGCAACAAGTACTCATCGTGCTAAGTGACCGCATCAACTTCTAACTTCAAGTTCAGTCACTCCATCAATTTCACTAATGACCTTCAGGGCAAGGAATGCATACTATCTGCGCATATCCACGCATGTAGTCCTTCCGCTATTCGTCAGCGACTCAACTCCCTCGCGTATCTTGCATGTCAACCTGACGAATGCATTTACCAGCTTTACCTTGATGAACGCCACATTGATTGGATGTCGGATATAGTCCTTCAGCATGTACTTGCGGATTTGAGACCGTTGTGCGTCACTATCTACTATATAGTGATCCGCTGAGTTCATCGAGCCCTATAGAATCATCCCGAAACTACAGGCAGAAAAAGATGTTCATTTTGGTCCAGGAGCAACGCCCGGTAGTAAACGGGGAACCGTAGAGGTTCACCGTGGAGGTCGGTATACACTTCGTTGATCTAGCACCACTGCTTTTTTACCCCTTCATCATCACAGAAACCTACCAATTTGCTTATTTCTTTCGAAAGACCGAGCCTCACACTGTTCTCTTCAAGGTAAGTAAACATGTCGACCCTGCATTCCCGAATCTTATGAGATTTATCAAGTCTAGGTATTTTGTGACTGCGTCCCCCCATCCGAAAGCGGCTCCCAACATCCCTGCACGACTTGCGAGTCGGCATTCTCAAAGGAAAAACCTGCGGTCACGGGTGCCTGACAAGCGCAAGCGTGCCAAGTCTCAAGGAAGGGACAAAAATTCTGAAAGTCGTCTCGACGGCGATGAATGGTTCGCTGAGGAGAGTGAAGAAGACATGGACGCCGATCCCATCGAGAGAGAACCTCGCCCGGTACGAAAACAGCGTCGTATCACCGCGGACGCGACCCAGGAGGACGACGAGCAGGACGTAGATGTTGCCATGGACTCTGCGCCTCCCGAAATGGATGGAGGATCTGTCGAAAAACCCAATGTGTGAGTTGAACTACTACTTTTCGCACGAACACAGTAATAGCTAAGCAAGTCCAATCAAGCCATTCTCCCAAAGATTGTGACAGTATTGCGTTGGACGCGAATGACCAACCATCCGACTCGGATATGGTGGACATCGAACTCATCGTCGAGGAAGAAGAAAACAAACCCAAGCCCCTTCTGAAGCTCAAGTACCAATCTTTCCCTATATCCGGCCATTGTCTCTGCGTAGTCGTTGAGCCTTGGCCATCTTTACATGCCGAAACTAGGCTGCCGGCGCGTCTCGGATCATCACGTCAATATCTCGGATTGGAACGAGCAGTCCTTCCGTCCAATGCACCGGTCATATCAGGACAAAGAGAGGGGACTCCCCTTTTCCTTCCGGAATACGACAGGGCTCCCAGTGAGGTACCCTTCGCAAGAGAAAGCACTCTTCCTACCATGCCTCAAGGTGATGATTATAGTGACGATGACCTCATGACCTTCAGTCAGGCACTCAATGCAACGGGTCACATGCATGCTATTGCGGCTGATGATGAAGATGACATGGATGGAGCAGTATTGTTTGGGGATGCGGATGAAGTAAGAGAGTTCTAGGATGATATGGACAAAAATGTCGTCTAGTATTAAGCACGTCCAATCTCTCTTAAAATTTCAAGCTTGCGAGGCTCTGCCACTTGTCTGAATCCGGAGTTGCTCATGTCAAAGGTACCATGGCCACCGGACAACGCGCGCAATCGTGTTGAATAATCCAACATTCGACTCAGCGGAGCAATGGCGTAGATTGTTCGTTTTGCTCGCGCAGGGGTAGATGTGGATGAACGTATACCGAGGGAAGGCGAGGAAGGCGAAAGTTCCTCCGGAGGTATATATAGTCCATCCGAGGAATATGGAATCTCGTCATTGTCAGCTTCTACCGACGAATTGGCAAGGTCAAGCACTTCACCCCCATTTTCTGTGATGTCCTTGACAACCTTGCCGAGAGCATCCGTATGGACGGAAACCTTCAGGTTGATATAAGGCTCAAGAATAGGTCCCATTCCTGCCTCTCTGAGCTGAGAGTGCAATATGTATGAACTTGCACCAGCGAGGATGGAGGATGGTGCGTGAGATGGAAGTACGTAGTACGTTATCTGGACCTTGACATGCGACAATGGTAGGGACGTGTGAGGGGAACTAGAGAGGGCACTTGCAATGCCACGAGCTATGTTCGCAAACGGATCAAGTTGGCTTGAATACTCGTCAGGGGCCTTGAGCGGCTGACCGCGGGCATCCAGTACAAGATTACCATCAAACGCTGGGTCACCTTTTTCATCTTGTCCGAGCGGTGCTACTGACAATGCAAGCTTAACAGTTATTGATTTTCCAGAAATCTCGGTAGACCACTCTTCCAGCCGCGCAGAGACCTCGGAATTCGTTGATTCCCGGTAGCTGACTTGACGGTTACCAAACTCGAATTTAGCGCCCCATTCATTTCTCAGCCGACCTTCAACAATCTCTAGATGTAGGGCGCCGAGGCCATGGACAAGGATTTGGCCCTCCTGGTTGTCCATACGAACTGAAGGGTCCGTACGAATTAATGAGCGGATGGCTTCTTGGACCGGATCGAGGTCAGAGTGCGAATTGGGTATCACCGAGACTGACATAATGGCTGGAGGTGGAGTGACTCCTCGAAGCGACGCCTTAGAGGATTCGGATTTTCCTAGGTTACGTGTGTCGACAAGGGTGTCCCCGGTGCGAGTGTACTTGAGGCCTAGAACGACTCCAACAGAGCCATACGGAAGAGAATCTACTTCCTCTGCTTCCGAGGCATACAGCAGGAGAAGCTTTGAAATTTGTTCTTTCTGACCCGTGTTGAGGTTGAATACCGTCCTCTGACGCTTGAGAGTCCCTGTGTGCCGTGCCAGGGGCATTGGAAATGGTCGTGTGGTCGGTCATGAACTCACCTGAGTATACTCGTACGAAGGTCATCCATCCTCTTCGTTTGTCCCATGCAACCTTCCAAGCCAACAAACGCACTGGAGCATCCGAAGATTCGACTTGCAAGCGTACGTCAAGAGGACTCGCAAATAAATGACCAATGTAGTCCATGACCAACTCTGTGCCGACACTTTTGATGGCAGAACCACATAAAACAGGGAGAACTTGATTTTTAATGGTCGCCTTTCGCAGGTGACGTATTATTTCCATAGGGTGTACCTGTAAATAGGAGTATGGGTCCGATGGAAAACTAAGGAGCTGATCCATGAGATCCTCGGAGAACATTGCAAGATTTTCAAGCAGCGCCGTTCGAGCAGGTACCAGGTGAGGGACAATGGGATGACCAGTCGGGAATATTGCCGCCAACTCTGAGGCATCTTTGACTAACGGCAGGGAATGACAACTATGACTTCCATCTTCTGTCCAAATCCAAAGTTCCCATTTTACAAGGTCCACTAAGCCCTCGATACCTGGCTCCGCTCGAGAGTAACTTTCGGGATCCATGGACGCCAGTGGGAGGGTAATTGCTAAAGGGTTTGCATGTAACTTGTGAGTTAAGAGAGATAGCAATGAAGACCTAAACGACGCTCCTGGTCGGTCAAGTTTGTTGATGAAAAGCATGCGAGTGGCTACGTTGTATCTGAAATGGTGAATGTCACTGTTGATAAAAAGCTGAACGAATGTATGATATACGCACTTGGATATCTGCCTCCATACACCCATCGTCTGCGCTTCCACACCCTCGACAGAGTCTATCAACACGACAGCACCATCAACCATGCGGCTGGCGCTCTCGACCTCCATGCCAAAGTCGGCGTGGCCCGGAGTATCGATAAGATTAAAATTCCAGTTTTTCCATTTTACTGGTATGCATGCGGATTGTATAGTTATGCCTCTCTCCCTCTCCGCCGGCAAAAAGTCAGTAGTGGTGCTTCCACTGTCGACGGAGCCGGGAGAAGGAATGTAGGACGACTTGTGCAAGATGGATTCCGTTAACGTCGTTTTACCAGAGTCTGCAAGAGACATCAGACGAAGCCTCTATGAAAAGTGGTCAACACGTGCCAATGTGAGCTACAAGTGCCATGTTTCTGGTATCGCAGGCCTCATGTCGGGTCGCAGATACAAAAGAGCGGAATGGGGCCAAACGAAGGCCAGTACGACGGGTGTTACATCTTCGGAGATAGTGCCAACGCGACATGACCCACACTCGGGGAGAACAAAGGGCGTTGTTCCTAATAAGGCACTAATTGGACTCTACACCGATCACTCATGCAAGACATTCAGGCGGACGCGTTCGAGCGACGCATACAAGAACGTGAAAATGCGAAACACCCCCTGGCGACGATTCCCAGCAACGTTGAGCCGCACGGCAGCATTCCGAATACCCCGCTCGCAGTTTCCACAATTTCATTCTTACTAGGGGGTTCTTTTTCCCTTGGATTATTTCTTTTCCTACGAGGAGGCTTCTCATCACCCTGGTGGGCCACATATCAACTAGGGTTCTTTGCTGCAGCGTGGTCTGCTTTCCACTGGGGTGAATTCGCAGTCACTGCTGGCTGGAATCTAGAAAAGTGTTCCGTGGACTGTAAGCACGTCAAATTTACAGTTGGACTTCCCACCGTGGCTTACCTTTCTTTAGCGTTCTTGCTTGAAAATGGCGCAACGTACCATATAGCTAATGGCATTGCACTGCTAGAATACCTTTTCACCCTGTTTTTAAAACCCTCATCAAAGTCGTCCAGATACATATCCGCTATCGGTGCGTCATTCACGGAACGAGTTGTCACATTCTCAAGGGCAAGTATGACAGGTGTCGTTTTGGTATTTGTCGGACAGACGCTCAGGACAACCGCAATGATGCATGCATCCACCAATTTCTCGCATTCAGTCGCGCTCCGTAAACGGGACTCACATGAACTAGTGACCGATGGAGTATATGCGTAGGTCGACATTTAGACGCCATAGGAGACTCATTTCGATCCATTGCTGCACTAGCTGGTTTCGTCATCCTTCCTACGCCGGTTTCTTCTACTGGGCGCTGGGCACGCAAATGGTATTGCAAAATCCAGCAAGCTTTATAGGTTTCGCCATAGTCCTTTGGAGGTTCTTTTACCGACGCACACGAGGTTCGTCACCCGCTTTATCCAGTCTGCTTACTACTCATCTCCTGCAGTTGAAGAGAAGGCTCTCGTGCAATTCTTTGGCGACGACTATGAAAGTTATCGTCGTCGAGTCGGTACATGGATCCCATTTGTTCCATGAAGGTTTGTATCATGCAGGTGGAATAACGAAATCGCATATCATACAGAGCGTTGGATATTACCGCATACGTAGCATGGCTTTGAGTACGGTGTCCGTTCCAACACCTTTCTCAGTCCGTGACTACCGTCGTTCGCTCTGAAACGTAGATACCATCAAGGAATTTACGGATATCCTTGTTCCGCACTCTGCAGCTACCTTGGATGGTTGCAGCTGTGAAAACATATCAGATGCATCTCCATCCCATTTGACTCCTGATTACCTGATTGCGAGACATTTTCAATGTCATTGCCCTCGAGGATAAGCTCGTCCTTTTGTGCTTTCGACTCTGATATTGTCACGCCGTCCAACATATCGACATTCCGGACGGCCTGTCGAGGATCAGTTTACATTTCAGAGGACACTTCTCACAGATTTACCTTCTCTCCAAGAAAATTTACAATTTCCAACTTTCGCCCGTTATCTTGAATGATAGTGTTGATGGGGAAGTGGGCATAAACTGCACGCATCTTGTACAGGAAGCCCTGTTACTGCGTCAAAGCATTATCCAGAGCCGAGTGGAGTTCATACCTTTGTCACCCCAGTGATCATATTGTTGATCAGGCTTTTGATTGTGTTTAGACAAGCAACATGCTTGCGTCCTCCTTGCCAGACAGCCAGAGTAACTTTCGTCTTGTTTTTGCCAGCTTTAACTACGCGGATATCCATGTCCACATGACGGACGGTTTTCGTGAGCAATCCTCGTGGACCAGTCACTTTGATGACCCGGGACTTGATCTCAACGGTGACACCTTCAGGGATATCGACTTCTTCGGTCTTGAGAATGTCGCGCATCTGTATTACAGAGCGGTTAGCAAAAAGTCATCCGGAGGGTGACTGATGGAATCCATCGAATTCACCATGTCGGGATGCATAGAGTAGGATGCATGACACAGGAACGGACTCCATCTACTAGAACATGACGGGGTATTGCGAAACTGACTTACTTTGTCCTCGTCGTTGAGGTTGCTGAGCTTCGACGGCACCACGCAGTTGAATGAGACTAAGCCGGCTATTCGCGGCCGGAGTTTGAATTATCATAATGTGGCATTGCCTGTTGCACCTGCTTCTCTACCTTCACCCACCATCACCGTTTCATTGGGAGTTCCGGCCACCGTCACTTTTAAGTGAATATTAAATTCAGAGTCTTCTCGCTTGGCGGTCTAGGTGAAACTCTAACGTTGGCAAGAACTTTCGGCGTCATAAGCTTGAAGCGACATGTCGATGTACTCTCAGCCCACCTATGGGCAGGTCACTTATCCAGCACCAAGCTATCAGTCTGCTCTAGCAGCATATTCCTACCAGCAGCCGCCACTACCTGCCCCTCCGATATTTCATGTGGATCCGAATTCATTTCGACGTGATTTTACTGCCCGTCTGGCAGAGCTTACCATTAACTCCAGGCCGATAATCCAGACACTATCCATGTTTGCTCAAGAGTACTCAAGATGGGCCGACGTAGTCGCACAGTGCATTGACTCGCACATTAGAAGGGTGAGTCTTTGATCATTCCAATGAAATTTTCACTTGATCGCAGCGGATGGGATGGGCGAGCGTCTTTTCGCGCAGAGTTGTTTGTTGCTTGGAAACTATGTATATAGGCGTCGTCATGTAGTTTGAGCAAAGATAACCTCTCATCGCCCCATTGGAGGGCACCGCTGTTGGTAGCGGTATGAAGGGGGCGAGTTCATAACGAGTCGCTGTAGAACACGATGCCCTTGTCTTCGCTCCTCTCCCTCTCCGCAGCCAAGTTGCTGACTCATCTTTCCATTTTTGGCTCCTTCCTTCTCAGGTACCTCCTTGGATGAAACTGCCCTCATTCTATCTCCTCGATGCCATCTCCAAGAACGTCTTTGACCCATATGCCCGCCATTTCGCGCCGCTCGTTATACCGCTCTTCCTCGACACTTATCAGCAGGTGGACCAAGCAACTCGCAGTAAGATGGAGGAAATGCTTCTTACCTGGAGAACCGGTTCACCAAGCGGTAAGGAACTCTTTGGTGTCATCACTCAACTGGCGATCGAACGGGGTGTTTGGGGTGGAGGAGACTCTGCCTCGTCGGCGGACGTGAGTATTTCCAGCCCCTTTGACCCGACCCCCGCTAATTCGCCGGGCGACATGACTAAGGTCTCCAAGGTTCAAGTTCTGAGCGAGCTGGAGTTTACATTAGGTCAGAAGGAGAGGATCCTCCAATCGAATCCTTGGGATGCTACAACTCAAAAGCACGTTGAAGTACTGCAACAGGTGAGAGTTTGTACACATATTATCAGCGGTATCTCATTCTACCCAGTTGCGAAAATTGGTAGAGGCGGGTGTTTCTCAAGACGAACTACGACAGATTCTCAGTCAGTTACGATCACTATCCCGTGCACCACAAGCGCCTCAGGCGTTACCAGCCCCGCCCCCACCCTCGTCATATCCCCCTTCAACATCTACGTATCCATACCCACAACAACCTACGTATACGCGCCAGTTCCAATCCACTTTTCCGACCGTCTCTCCAACCCAGCCCTCCGGTGCATTTAATTATCAATCGGAACCAAGAAAGATAGAACCAGTGAACCTCTCTAGTCTTCTATCATCTGCGCAAGCCAATTCATCGCCTTCTACAACTCCAGCGATACCCCCGAGCAGTATAACGGATCTATATAAAGCCCTTCTGAAAGCAGGGGTCGTTACCGCTGATAGCACGCCGGTTGGAGCAGGCTCGAGCAATGATGAGGAACGGACACCACCACCTTCCAGCGGTCTCAGTCGCGATAATACCCGGGCTTATAGAAAAGCTATTCTCGCTGAGAAGATCAAGCTCACTGCCACGGACATTATTAGGTAACGTCACACGTCGTACCAGGTTTTGTTGTTTAATGAGGTACATTACCAGGAAACGGCCCTTTGTTATGTCATTTCTCTACGATCGACTTCCCGCTCAGTGTAAACAGTGTGGTGTGCGATTTAGCGATGATGTTTCGGGAAAGAAAGCCATGGACGACCATCTAGATATGCACTTCAGACAGAACAGGAAAGTCAATCAAAACCAGGGTCGTGGACACAGCAGGAGTTGGTTCGTTGGTCTTGAGGTATGCAACTCTTTTAAGCTTTCGGAGTAAGGCTGAGTAGTGCTATGCAGGATTGGCTTCACGAAGGAACATCAGATGTGAAGGGGAAACGTCGAGCCGATGGCTCTAAGTCCGGTTCTTTGAAGTCGGTAACAGCTGCCGAGGCTGCCCAGCGTGATGCCGAGCTTCGTTCACAGTTTGTTGTGGTTCCACCCGGCGATGAGGCCAAGTCAATATCATGTCCAATATGTAAGGAGACCATGAAATCTGAGTTCTTGGAGGACGACGAAGAGTGGGTGTGGAGGAACGCAGTCAAGAGAGACGATAGGGTATGTGGTCGGATCTGGATTCCTTCACCTTCGGTCATTAACTCGGGTTTAGATTTACCATGCGACGTGTCATTCAGAAGCCATAACCTCTGCTCAGAGCCTTGCGGCACGACTACGGGATGGCACAGGTCGTAGCCGCTCGCGCACACCAGAGGTGGGTGGTATCCGCTCCACGCCTCCCAAGGGAAACGGTCAACGGACTTCGCTATCACCTTCGCCTAATGCCAAACGTTCCATGCTTAAGCGTAAGATCGTCAACGACGATCAGAGTTCTGATATTTATCCTATTCAAGAGGGGGACGGTACGCCTCCAATGAAGAAACTCGCTCTCTCTCCTCCTGAGTTGTGAAATCAGTCTCGTCTTTATTGGAGTAGTTTATTCTGAAGCATGAATCGTCAAACCATTTGTATTATTGCATTTTGCACCCCAGCAATACAATATTGATGACGGATTTTTTAAATTTATTACTTAAAAATTGTTGGGTGGAGCAAACGTGTGGTAACCTTAGCGTTCGTCGTTGAACTTTTTACACTAACACTACAATACTGATGCCTTTGAGCGATCATTCCTTCATGCTCAATGGCGCGTCCAATACCTGTGACGGTAAGCTCTGTTTTACCCGCTGTCCTAATGCTCTCCATACCATGTATGAGTCACAGCTACGACGATCCAACTGGATGCTACCCTTCGATCTATCGACGAAATCGCAAATATGGACGTTGAGATGCAGGTACGTCCAATCGAATTTCCCCATTCGTATCTAGCTAACTCCATGCTTGCCAAGGTCCCGGTAACCGAACGATGGGCCATCGTCGTGTTGGATACGAACATACTACTGGAATTCCTTGACATCATACAAACGTTTGTATCTGAGGCTGAGCAACAACAACTACCCGTGTTGATCATTATCCCTGGAGTCGTGATACACGAACTCGATGTGTGCGTAGCATGTATTGACATCGGATGCAAACTGACGAGTAACCTCTGAGCAGCCAGAAAAACCGCGATGGATTGTCGTGGTTTGCGCGACGAGCGTCTACTTGGTTGCTTAAGAAGGTCAAAGAGAGGAAGAACGTGAAAGGCCAAGCCTTGGATGAAACTTGCAAACCGTCGGGAAACTGGAAGATAAAAGAACGGGGCGAGGTGCGTGCAACATCGAAAGCCTGTAAAAGGAGCTCCGTCGACCTGAGTCTGCAGGAACTTGGAATAGAGAGAACAAATGACGGTTTGATTCTGGACTGTTGTCAATACTTTTTTCGGATCCGACAGTGCCGCACGTTCCTGTGCAGTAAAGATAAACTTCTGGCTGTGGAGGCGGAAAGTGTCGGTGTGTAGCGGTTTCTGAAGTGATAAAGTTGGAATGACAAAGCCGGGCAGGTATTCCGACGTTATTTCCCAACCAAGGATCGTTCTGTAGTCGGAATATCGCGCTGGCCGTTTTTGGACCAGAAGCATCGATGTTCCGGTTCAGCGGGCATTTCCCAAGATACCACGACAATGTTATGTATGACACCGGGAGTGTGAAAGGGGATGATGATGGGATGGACATTGATGACGATTCAGTGGTGACGGAACTTGTCCGCCCTAGCCATGCACTTGATCTATTGCACTTGCAGGTGATCGATCACTTTAGCGAGTTGCTGCTGGAGCTGGTGACCAAGGTCGCGGGACCAGAGGCGCAGAAATTTGGATCTGCGGAGATGACGTCGAGACATGCGCCGGCGTACACGCGGAAGCAGATGATGCTGTGGACAGTGTCTGATTCACTGGACTTTCTGAACACGAAGAAAGCGTGCCCGGTGTCGTCACCGCGTGTGGAAGTGTTTCTGATGCGGCCGTATGAGGGGAGGGGAGCAAGGAGAGGACAGGATTGGTCTAGACGAGACTGGGAGGTGGCGGTTAGTACGTTGGGTAGGATTGGGGCTATGTGGGATGATGGTGCAGGGATACGTGAATCTGTGCCTGCGGTGCAAGTGCATATGAGGCGTGTGTTTGATTTGGCGATGCGACCGACGGGAGTGGGTAACTTGTTACATGACTAGTACTAAACTTACTAAGGTTAATACTAGTTTTGTAATCCGATCCTCGTCTCTCATTCTCCCCATCAACATGGCGAAGAGACGCGCACTACACATCGCTCTCGTCCTCCTCGCCCTTATCCTCATCGGTACCCTCCTCGTACTCTCCTCCGTATCATACTACCTCTCCATCAATGCCTCCGCCTATCTCTCCGACCTTGACGTTCCCTTGCTCGACAACTCGACACGCTGGAATGCTTCCCAGCACGGTCTCGTAGAACGCATTCCGCGCATCCTACACCAGACCTGGAAGTCTGAAACTCTTCCTCCAAAGTGGAAAACCATATCACAAGGATGTCGGGACATGATGTCCGACTAGTACGTCCCTCCCATTTTCGTGCACGTGCCTTGTCTCAAACCCACCCCAGCGAGTTCATGTTGTGGACAGACGCCAGCTCGCGCGAGTTCATCGCGGAGCATTATCCTTGGTTCCTCGATACCTTTGACAACTACCAATACGTCATCCAGCGTGCCGACGTGATTCGTTACTTCGTTCTGCACCACTATGGAGGCATATACCTCGACCTCGATATTGGTTGCTTGCGACCTCTCGACCCCCTCCTGGTATACCCGGTCATTCTCCCAAAGACCATCCCCGTCGGTGTTTCCAATGATCTCATCTTTGCAGAAAAGCGCCACCCTTTCCTTGCACAGACCATTCATAACTTGGTCACTTTTGATCATGACTGGTTCCTCAATTACCCCACCGTCATGTTTTCTACAGGGCCCATGTTTTTATCCGCTCAGTACAGCATCTATACCTCGTCCCATCCCATTACACCCGACGAACCTGGAGAAGTACGCATTCTTCCCAAGTCGCTCTACGGCAAGAACGCCAAACCCGGAGAGGCCCCATACTCATTCTTTTCTCACTTTTATGGCAGCAGCTGGCACGCAGATGACGCTCCGTTTATCAGTTTCCTTAGCCACTGGGGTAAACCCTTGATGTGGGTCGGCTTGGTGGTTTTGTTGTGGGGTATATACCGTCTCGCGATGCCGAGCAACTCAAGAAAGTACAGTCTTCGAAGGATTGGTGGCTATGATGTATTGCTACCAAGGTGGTCTCAGCGCAATGGTCGCTGGCATCTCGATCTGCGTTGGTCTTTTCTCCCTCCGTCAGCCGCTTCAACACAGCCCCCTTCTCCGTCGAGTTCAACTCTTCCCCACCTCGAAGAACATGTCTCACTTCTTCCACTTCCTTTCGACGTCCGCTCAGATTCTCCCGCACCTTCCGAGGTTTCGTCCTCTCTCGACATCTTCCCCACCACTACGCATCGTGGATCATCTTCATTCCTTGATGCCATATATCGTATCAGGGGTCGTGCAGCGGCGTTTTTTTCGCACCAACGCGATAATACTGTTTCTTCGCGGTCTCCTGTTCGTCACCGACGGTACCGCTCCCGCGGAGTATTGTTTTTCCTTCCCGCAATTTTCACTCAGTCACAAGGCTCGGACGTTCTCCCACGTAGCCCACCGCCACATCCTAGCCCTCAACTTCCTCCAGAAAAGACTCGATATCCGCTCGATGCTGGTCGGATGGGGGGTACGTCGAGGGAGCCCGATCTATCATTTCACCAGGGAAGCTCGCAATCATATCGCATGGAGAGCCGTATATCATCATCACAGACCCTCATCGACGTCGATACTGAAGCACAGTTATAGTATCCGTTACTGCAGGACACTGCTTATGTGCCACTATACATTACAATTCTACTAAATTCTATTGCTTCAGCTAACGTAGTGGATCTATTTGGACGGATTCTGGCACATGTCCAAGTTATTTACCTCCCACCAGATCGATGTACTCACGTCCATCTATATTAAGAGCTGTGTGCCCATCTATGTTAACCGATGCTGAAATCGCCCGTGATGGCAAAATCATGATGATCATGTACTTGGGGCTGTGGCCACCCATTTCATCGAGGCCGTCAGAATAATCATCGCCATGGCGCTGAGGCCATATGTTGCCGATGGCCCAAAAGTCCAGTACGATGCACAGGCTGATTGATTCCAGACCCGTTAGTGGGAAAGCGGATTGCCTATAACGAGATCACGTACCCAAAAGTGGACCGATGGCCCGTCCTAATTGACCGGCAGATCGGAACACACCCAATGCTATCCCTTTGGAGAGCCGCGGGTGTGTTTGCACAGGTTTCCCGGTGACTTGATCAACTCCCTCGTCGCATTGCAAGGACGCGAATGATGTCAGTGAACTGACAACTGTGGCCGACGTGAAAGCGAGACAGACGGCAGCCATTTGAAGCAGATGGACAGCAATGGTGGATCCCTTTTGAGAAAAATGAGGGACCATGGAGAGTAACACGAGCCCGACGGCACAGCTGATGACCCCACGCCTCGCCATTTTGCCCTCTCCCACCTTGGAGATCGTCCGACGCACATATCCTCCCTGAAGCAGAGCACTAATAATGCCAATGGACCCGAGGAGAGCTCCATTCTGGCTGTTGCTCCAATCTAAAACTGCAGAAACATAAGTTATACCGATTTTCACCGAAGGGGACAACATACGATCAAATGTGAGGAATGTTAGCGTGAATTCCACTCCAGAGAAAATTCCCAAAAAGAAGAAATGAAGCCAACGCAATGTCTGGAGTAGATCCAGTCTTTCTTGAATTGATCTCGCTGGAGATTTGGCCTTCGATTTCTCTGCTTTATCTGGTTGTGATAATTTTTTGTCCCCATTGAGTCGGATGCCTCTGGTTTCCGGTAGCGCTGCTGCCAAGAACAATGTCTCTACAGAGAGAAGTACCAGAGTTATCAATGCTGGAACAGCATAAATATTTAGCTCAATGCCCAAAGCCTTCACGGAAGCTGGCACTGGCTGGGAGGCAAAGTAGGCTCCGATGGGTGGACCTATACAGAAGCAAATCGCAAATGCGATACCGATCTGGGCAAGAGACCGAGAACGCTCTGTTGGAGTGGTGATATCCGAGAGAATTGCGCTGCCGAAGGTCCCATAAACAAATGGATCGGCAAGCGTAAATTAGGATACATACGTCGCCAACTGTACGTTGCCCTCGCTCAGTCCCCCGACTACGCGAGAGAGCATGTAAGACGAAAATGTGGTAGCTTTGATCCATCTTGGAAATAACTGGTAGTACGATTTGCATTAGCAAATAGGAAGGAGACTTACATGAGCGCAGAGAGAATGTTTCCGGCCATTGTGATGAGGAGGACGTTCCGGCGCCCATATTTGTCTGAAAGTGCTCCGATCAACGGAGCGACGAGGAACTGGAGCGTACTGTAACAGTGTTAGGTCAAAGCCAGCTGTATTACACCTCTCGGGACACGCACGAAAAGGCTGAACCCATCAAGCCTCCTACATACAGGATGAGTGATGCCAGTGCACTGAGCAAACATGGTCTGACCTAGTAATACGACGTCCCATCTCTGGGGATTATTAGTGGGTTTGTATAATAGGCCTCGAATGGAAGAGATGGTGTACAACGTTCGCGATAACAGACAATTGGGGTCAGACCCTTCTTTCTGGAAATATTTGAGTTAGGCTGATGGTGTGGTAGTGAGTGCACTTACGACTGTATACCATTCGATAATTCGAGGGAAGAGGGGAAGTGGGATTGTAAAAGCTACCGGACACGTCAGCGAAACAATAAACCAAAAGTTTGCTGAAGTGGACTTGCCGAAAAGATCCAATACCAGGGACCAGAAAACGATTTTCTCTATCTTTCCCATCTTGCGGGTAGGAATGAATGGTGTTGGTTGAGCGAAGCAAGTCGTGGCTGGTACTGGGTATTTAGTACTTGAATACTTAAATACCACAGGTTTCCCAAGCTGAATGGATGTGGCAGTGGGTGGACACTGGAAACGGATCAATGTACATGATAGCCGAAGCCTTGGCAGTACTGGCATCAGCAACTCAAAGCTGTGCCCACACAATGAAGTCTCGCATCGCCTACAGCGCTGGCAAAGAGTCTCAGGTTCACTTTTATACGGGTCTAACTACGATTTTCATTTTCTATCTCTGCGACTCCCTCCTCTTCAGGATCGCCTTCGGTCAGGACCAGTGTACCTCGAAACTGCTGGTCTTCAGAGGCTTGTGTGAGTTCCGTTTGGAAATGAGAGCTCGTCTCCGTTTTAGTGAGCTCGCGAAGAGCCATGGTAGCGTAAGCCGCCGTCCCAAGTGTTAGATCGATTTGCAAAGCCATAAACTTGCTGTCCTCTACGACACTGGGGGGATCAAAACCCAAGAGTTTATCTTCGTCTGCCTGCGCCAAGGCGACATCGGGATCCGTGTATCGCAGAACAGTCCACGACATATTCTTCGGTAATTGAAGAATCTTTCTGTAGGATCCGTTGAGGATGTATTCCCTGGTGGACGGTGTTCAGCAAAGCACAGGATGTAGATGAACACACTTTTACTTTTGCTTACGAACAAAGTTATCGGGATCCAGCCCATCCATTTTTAAGAATTCGCGATACCGTTCTCCGAGCGGGCCACCAGGATACTCTACATCTCTTCCGGGTAGTGGCATGATCACGTCGAAGATCGAGTATTTGTGGGCATCAACGGTAGTTAGCGTTTTCACTTTAGGTGGGACCCACGGTGCTTTACGAGCTTTTCTGGGAGCACTGCCGCTTTCTCCTTCGAATACAGATCAGCCACGATCAACTAAACAATTGGATAAATTCACCCTGTTCGTCAGCCGCCGTGGGCTGGTCCATATCAACATCAAGTGGATCATTCAGCTCCACTTTACCTGCTGGTTCTTCCTCGTACACTAGATCTCCAGGGACTGCCTTGTCAGCTCCGTGCATGCGAATGCGTTCCGAAACGATGGCGTTCCATACATATGACTGGTATGCATGTATATACATCAACCTAAGGTTGCGAGGAATCTGGTGCATTGCATGGTTCGGTATGTCCATCCAACGTGTGATGATACAACTCACAGTCGAGAGTGCACCCATGGCGTTCCTTGTCTCGCCACCCTGCTTCTTGTAACTTTCCAGTATGCACCTCTCCGCGACAACACGACGAGGCATAAGAGCAAGGGCACGTTCCAGGTTGCGGTCCACGAGCCACGCTTCACGAGCTGCAACGACGTCCGGGTGTTCACCAGGTCGCACCTGGAGAATCAAGGACACAGCTCTGTGCCAGTCAGATCGAAGAAAAGCCAAGCCAATGGTGTGCGTAGGAACTGCAGCTGTACCAAATCGCTGCATGCCTGTTGAGTTGTCAGGTTTTACGTTGAGATATCACATTATTGCACTCCACCATAATAGTTGATGAATCCTCTTTGTTTGATGCCGTTCATTACTAGACCAATGGCATCCATTGAATCAACTTGCACATTCCTAAGAATGGACTGCATCAGAATCGACGAACAATGATACGGAAGGGGATCGCGCTAACCGCAAAGTGATCACAAACTCGTTACCTTTGAGCATACCAAGCTCTAAGCCCGCTTTCCGATAGTTTAAATCCGCGATGCGAATACCACGTTCTCCCCTCTGAGTAAGCGCATCATGAACTGAGCGCCGACCGATCTGATTGGCAGCTTTCCACACATCGTCGACGGTTTTATTGCCACGCCGCAATGATACGCGTTGCACTGTGACGCCCCTCTTGTCCTTCGTACCAGCAACAGCGAGGTCCTTGATATTGACATGCAAAGTACGGGACAGGTAAGCAAGTGCGTCCTGTGTGTCGCGGTTCGTCTTTTGCAGCGTGAAGTGGATATAGGGAGGGTATTCCCCGCGCGATGCTCGTTCCCCTCGAACTGGGGAATGAATCAGTACAAAGAACATCTGAAAAGCTTTGAGAATTACACCGCAAACCACGGCTACCACCCCTCCTTGACCACTTGATAGTGATCCGAGAGCCTTCCTCACCAGCTAGGGTAGACATGTCCGTTTCACTTTCAAGTTTACCCTTGAATAGCTTTCGTACTACCTGATGAAGCCCTGTGCGTGTTGCTTTCGAGCTAATGGGCTACACCCATTGTATGAGAACTTAAAGCGACAAAACTGTGCTGCTGAATGACACACTTCACTGAGGACTTTCCGGTGGTCCTCTCGTTCGCTGCCTTGTAAGCGGCCACCACGACTCCTTTGCCTCCCTCTCCCGCCACGAGGATGATGCTTTCCGCGTTTTGTGTCAGAAGAATGGACTGAATTGTCTTGGAGAGTGCTTTGATCCGAGTTGTCGACATCTTCTGATTGTTTGTGCACCCTACCTACCCAGCCGTTGTCACTTACTCGCGGCGGTTCGGGTCCTTCGAGGTACATTTTCTTGAGTTCGACAATCGACGCATCAGAGAGGAAGGGTGATAATGACGATTCGAATGTATCGTCCCAGGTGACCTCGGTCACCACCAAGCTTTCATGTTCTTCACCAGCATTTGGCGCGACAGTGTTGTCTGGCTGAGGTATTTTCGATGGCCCTGCCTGCTCATTGGTGTCACTATCATGGTCATCTTGGGTCGACGCGTCAGGAATGTCTTGAGCGACCTTGTCTTTCTTTGAAACCGGTAAGCCAAGAGACTTGATGTGAACTACCTGATGATCCAAATCAACTTCGTTTACTAAGAAGTCGGTAAAGCTGCATGGCATCTTAAGAGTCACTACAACAATGCAGAGGAAGTCGCCTACCGTTGCTTGATGATGCCGCGTATGGGGGTAAGATCGCGAGTTATGTACTCAGAGATGCCAACGTCGCACTCCAGCAGTTGGCCATTTGATGTGGGCCGTGGTGGGCTGAGTCCCAGTAGAACATGACTAGGTGGAAGGATGGACTCCTGTGCTACGTGCGATTCGTTCTGTGCTTGAAAACTTGCATCGCCAAGCTCGGTTGTTTTGATGCGCTTTGGTGACCTAGGCTCCCCGTCGTCGTCCTCGCGTTCACGAATGGAAACCGACATGAACGTAGGATGAGAACACTGAATTTGGTCTCAACTCGGCATCGGCCAAGCTAGTACATTACTGTATATCCTCTCTGCGGCCATGTCGTCGCCTCATCTACGCAGCTATGAAGATCGTGCTCAAAAACACACCAATCCTGCTGCACGAGCTCTGCTGAACCTCATGGCAAAGAAGCAAACAAACCTTTCCGTCAGCGTCGATGTCACTCGAAAGAAGGACTTTCTTGCCATCATCGACGCTGTTGGTCCCTATGTCTGTCTCATAAAGGTATATCGCTCTTTCTTCCGCTTCTAAAATTCTGCTCACCCGACGATTAGACGCACATTGACATCTTGGAGGACTACGATCCGTCCGTCATCGACAATTTGCAAGCACTTAGCAACAAGCATGAGTTCTTGATTTTCGAGGATCGCAAGTTCGCCGACATAGGTGAGCTCCCCAGAATCACTGCTCTTTGCTTTATGCTGAGTTTCATTCGAGGTAACACCGTCGCCCTCCAATACTCCAGTGGGGTGTACAAGATCGCAAGTTGGGCGCACATAACCAACGCGCATGCCGTACCGGGTCCCTCTATCATCACCGGTCTTGCGTCAATCGGTCTGCCCCTCGAGAGAGGATTGATTCTTCTAGCCGAGATGAGCTCAAAAGGCGCCCTCACGACCGGCGCATACACGGAAAATGCAGTTCAAATGGCGCGGGCCCGACGTGATTTTGTTATCGGATTCATCGCACAACACCGAATGGAAGGCATTGCGGCGCGTGACACAGACAACATCGATGACGAGGACTTCCTAGTCCTCTCCCCTGGTGTCGGATTAGATGCTAGGGGCGATGCCATGGGACAGCAGTATCGCACGCCTGCTGAAGTGGTGACGGACTGTGGGTGCGATGTAATCATTGTTGGCAGGGGAATTTTCGGCACTGATAGTGACATCGACGTGGGGGAGGTTCAAACGCAAGCGCAGAGATACCAGGCTGCAGGCTGGGAAGCCTATGAAAGACGTTTGTCGAGATAATATTTGATACAATAAAGAATTGATCAATCAATATCATGTTGATTGGGTACACATCTATCCGACCGCACCCTCTTTCTCTAATCTCTCCCGCTCCAGATCTTCGCTTGCCTCCCTTTCTTCTGCCTCCACGACCTCGATGTCAAGGGGAAACGTTAGAATTGCAGCGACGCCAGTCAGTTGATTTAGCTCTGCAAAAAGATTAGATACTTTTCCAATGGACCAGCTCTGTACACACGTTGACCGGACTCGTGCATACTAGAGAAGATTATCACTTCCGCCCCTTTCTGCTGCACACTTTCAACCAGTGACACGTACCGCTTCCTTGTCTTTGGGTCGCTCGCACTGCAAGAGTGCTTGTATCGTGACTTTTCTTCACAGACAACAAACGTACCGGAAAAGCGCATCTGAAATCAGGAGTGTACCAACCGCTCCTCGATCCGCAGCCAGACAGACATGCTCTGGCCCGTACCAAGCCCGCATTTCGTCTGATGCTAACATTTTAAAAAACCTACAGCCATTGAGATACCCCATCCGACCGTGAAGGAAGAAATTCACCTGTCTAGGACAATACCCTCACGGGCGAACTTTGTCTCCTTTAATTGTGTCACGATCTGAAACGTAAGGGTTTCAGCTAATGGCTTGCGACCGGGGGGAGAGTATACCTCCGGACTCTTCAAAACCTCCACCAAGCTGTGGACATGGGCACTGCTGATATGAACCTTGAGACCCTTCTCCCGCAACGACTTCGCCAATAACTTGTCGTTTCGCCTCCCAGCCTCGTTTATCATCGTGGAATAGACTGTGTCTCTGATCCAACCAGGGCTGGCGAAGACGATGGCGCGCAAATTCGGATTGGCGAAAGGAATGTGTCGCACGAACGCATCGTAGACGATCATGTAGAACTTTGCCATTGCTTTCTCGTACTGCGATGTTCCCGGCGCAGAAGCCTTGCGCGGTATTGGTACAGAAAGTCGGTGTGTTATGATGGTGAGATGTTGAGACAACAGGCAGAATGCAGCAGTTCCTTCACCGCAGACAACCGCACCAACTTCCGCCCCACGTCCAGGTACACACGACTCTTCCACTCGGGAGAGTGCTATGCTATCCCATCCCTCGAATTTTTCAATCCGGACGTCACGATTTGGCTCAATGTCAAGGGTGTGGAACGCTCCCATCCTTACATGCTCGTTTTCGGAAGCTACTCGGCCTGATACATGGAGTGCGGCGGTGGTTGGTGGTGGGGCAGAGGATGACGGGCTTCCTGGAACTGCTTGATCTGTAGCGGTTGACTGGGCGCCGGAGGAAGAGTACTCCAATTTGGAGACTCGGAGTGTGAGTTTGAGTCTGATCCGATGAGACTCGGTGGAACCAGTCGCCGATACATTCTGCACTCGCCTACATTCATCATTCACATGTCGCAACGCAGTGAACCAGCACGACTTCATACCGAAGAGCAGGAGCCTTGACTAAATCATCTTCTTGGATGAGGTTATACAGATGCCACATGTCTTCGTCATCTTCAGGACGAAGAGTGACATGACCCTATCTGGGTGAGATATGCAGTGGAACACAACATGGAAAACTTACTGTCCCGTTCTTATCGATGAACTTGCCAATGAGCTTCATGATGATGGTTTGTTGAACGACGAACACATCCAGATCTCCAACCGTGACTTGAAAGCTCGCTCAATTAGGAAATCACGACACAACTAGTCCTACAACGGGTTCTGCCTCGCGCTTTGCGAGAATGAACTATGTACAACAAATTAATCATCCAGATCAAAACCTTCGTCTTCCTCGCTGCCCTTTCTGAGGATATGTTTGGCTGACCCGCGAGAACCAGCAGAGTAGGTGAGATTGAACGAGTTCTCAGCCTTTTCCAGAACGCCTATTTCAAGATATGTGTGTCAGTCCGCAAAAGGTTAGCAGGACAAACCTACCACTTTGCGAAAGCCTGAGTTCAAGAACGGCAGTTTCGAACACGTCGCTATTCCCAAGCTCTTCGAACCCAATGAGGCTAGAAGAAGAAAACAAGTATGAGAATCAGACGAACCATGCGACAAACTGAAACTCACCGGTCCTTCGAGACACCATCCACGAAACATATCACGCACGGGAGGACCCGGACAGACAATCGTTCGACCAACCACGGTACGTTTTCTACGAATACACGAATGAATCGCGTAGCGAAGTATTTCGGCGCCAATTTCTACTAGGAATGCTGTCAGTGGGTACAAGGAAGACCCTGGCGTAGTTCTTACAGCGAGGTGTTTATCCATGATTTCACATCTTTGGAAGTTACTGTGATAAAAATGTACTACGCAGCGGGGCTCGTTGCTGATGGTTCAGGTCTTGATGAGGAGACTTTCTTTTCTCCACTGAAGATGACACTTACGCACTTATGCGAATGACTTCTTTCTCGTTGGTGATCTCGGTGTAAGAGCCATGCGCAATCCGCTGCATCTCTTTCAGCTTGTCAGCCCTAATAAATGTCTATTAGAGTTTTCTCGTGTATCCGAAGATCGAATTCTATACGCACTGTAGTCTGATCTGTGCCAATCCACGTTCTCTGAGCTCAGCTGAATCGGCGTTCTCAATCTCTGCCTCCAGTTCTGCGAAGATGGCATCGTCATCTTCTTCCGTTTCTTCTCGTGCACGGTTTGATTCGACCACGCGCGATGCCAGAGAGCTGATTTCTGCGTCCATGATCGTCAGCCGACGTTGACTTCCCAAAAACATGCGAGCGTCTACTACATTGCCTCTTTTAGAAGCGAACGATCCTCTACATTCTCTACATACGCTCGAGTACAGGTGCATATTCACTCTTGACCCGGATTCTGGTACCTTCTAATCGCCCTCTCCCTGACCTCCGCATGCACAACGATAGGGCGAGGATATCCCAGCTTATCCGCGACCTCCCGGGGAGGATTGTAGAGTTCTGTTTCATGAAGTGAGCTAAAGTGTCTTGGATTGGAAAATTCCCCACCTGGCCCTCGCAGATTCCTCAGTTCTGGAACATACGTCCGAATGTAATTACCCGTCGGGTCTGCCTTTGTGCTCTGTGTGTATGGGTTGAAGATGCGGAAATAAGGTGCAGGGTCGACGCCAGTGGATGCACTCCACTGCCATCCCCCATTATTGCTAGCCAGGTCGCCGTCAACGAGTTGCTCCATAAAGTACTTTTCACAAAGTCAGGATGTTTTATGAGATGAGAAATGGAAAGAGAACCTTACCTGTTCTCCCAGATGCCAGTCTAGCAACAGATCTTTGGTCAGAAACATCGCAACAACCATTCTCATCCGGTTATGCATCCATCCTGCAGAAACATTAGACACATTGACGAGCATAAAACTTCTAGCGACATTTACCCGTCGTGTTCAATTGCCGCATAGCCGCGTCGACGATGGGGATTCCAGTTTTTCCTTGCTTCCATGCAGCGAGATGTTCTTCATTGACTTCCCACCTTACATTTGCCAACTTCTCCTGGAATGGTCGGCCCATGGACACTCGAGGATAGTTGGCTAGTACGTTCGTGTAAAAATCTCGCCAAGCTGGATCATACTTAGGAAACCTTTCAATCTGGTGGAATCTCACGCACCAAGCTCTTGGACCCAGCGACCGATTCCCGTAGTCCGCCCAGCGTCCACCTTCTTCAGTCCAGCCAGATTCATGGTCGCACGGACACATTCTCGTGGCGATATGACGCCCGCCGATAGATAGGGGCTGAGTCCGGAAGTCGTATCTTGATCTCCGCTATCTCTTTTTTCGGCGTACATCAAAATACGACTGTGCTTATCGGATGCTTCGGCACCATCCGCCAACGGGTCTGCAGTACCTAGCTGCAATGTCCTTGCCTTTGTTTTGAGAAAACGTGCAAGTATCTGGAAGTCACAGATAATGGTCAGCTTTAGCGGGAGGTGGGGTGTAATCTAACCTCTTGAGCAACGGATGATCCCGCTGGCCAAACCCTGACCATCGTTTCCCTATCGGTAGGATCTAGCTCAAAACCTTCCACGAAGTCAGGTACTGGGATGTTGAACAGTGGACCGATAGTCGGGTCTTGGCGGACGGAACTTGGGTTCGCCTCGGGCATAGGGGACTCTGAGAGGTATGTACCGATTTTCTCGTTGAGCATAGCAATCCATTTTTTTTGGTAAGGAGAGTAAACCTGTTGCAAGATGAATATTTTAAGATGGAAAGATGGATACACTCATGCCGCATGCGCCTTTCCGTCGTTCGTTTTGACAAGGCCAGGTTCAATGATACACCTGTCGTGGAAGTAATGTGGTTGGATACCTTTCTCCTTCGATAGAGCAAGGACCTTCAAGTCGCGCCTGAGCTCGTCTATTTCGTATTCCATGTTGGCAAACAACCTGGTGCATTGGAAAGATCCGAGGAGTGAAATAACCTTTGAAGGGACCGTATGGCGAGGGGTGTGGGATACCGTGAGCAGAGGGATGTCAAGTTCGCCAAGCGACTCCTACAAGACGTAAGCAAGCTTTGAATGGTAGAAATATGGAGCCAGACTATCACCCTGATCATTGACAGATTGCGAAGCACGAAGTCGATTCTTCGCTTACTCCTATCATGGGCAAAATAGTCTTGTGGACTAAGCACAAAGAGTACTATTAGCGGCATCTTATCCTGGACAGCTTGTTTAGACGCTGCTGCAAGCGCTCTGTTGTCCGTGACTGCCGGTTGCCAGTTATTTCAATAACGGCAATTTCGTAGCTGCCACTTACTGCGCAAGTCACCCATCCGCATCCAATAGACTAATGATTTCCCTGGTTGTGGGTTTTGAATCACGTTGTGCATTTCAGCAAGCAACGTCGGGAAAGGGGGCTTGGCTTGGGCCGCTGCTGCAGCCTCCGCGGTGGCAATCCTGTTGGGGGTGAATGGATGGGCTGTGTTTCCTCTCTTTGACATGGTAACTGGGGACGGGCTACGAGGTCTCTTTGACATGGTGAAAAGGAGGGTGAGCTTGGACTCAAACCTGATCGGAAACACGTGAGATGATGTCAAAGCGCCCCGCTCACATAACCTAGTCAAGCAGTTGCAGTGCTGGAGCGTGTTTTAGCGAGGAACTATGGCGGAGGAAAATGGTCTGAGCCTACGAGATGAGTACCTCTATCATCCATGTTACCCCACATGGAGGTACGTACCATGGAGAGGAATCATGCGTTACAGTGGATTTAAAATATATATATATAGCGGTAGGTATAGATGCAAAAGGCTTCTCCATATCAATCCAAAGTTGAAGTGGTAATCGACGACCAGCTCAGACCCAGTCTGATCAAGTCCATGAGTAGCGACTTTGTCGAGTTCACAGCCACTAACCATTTACGGCATACGCTCAAAGTGGGAAGCGGCCATAGGTCTCGCCACCAACCACACAGCGACGTCGCCCTGCTCTCCGTCCAGGCTTGGCCGCACCATTTCCCCGTCTGCCTGATCATGGAGTTACCCACGTCAAGAGAGATAGAGCTCGAGGTTGCTCTTAGAAAACGAGATGCACAAGTTGCGGAACTCACGGTGAGACCAATAGCACCTGAGAGCGCCCGTTCCTTCTCGGGCCGTCTGTTGATCACTTTCTTGTCCTCTTTAGACTGAAATTTCACGACTTCGCCAATTTCTGGCCGTACAACCCAAACCGTCCACGTCGGATCCTATTACGTTACCCCCCACCTTGATGTCTATACTATTGCCCCAGGTCAACAAAGCGGCTTCCAGTGGTGGACTCACTGGTTCTTCCTCCTCAACCACGGTCAACGCCGCACTGACTCAGCGCGTCCGCCTCCTGCAGGAAGAAAACGACGAGTTGTACGACCTGCTGAAACACGGTGAAACAGGGAAATTGAAAGAAGAAGTTCGTGGACTCAGGCGAGTGGTGGATAGACTAGAAAGCGCACTCCGAGGTGATTGTCCCTCATATGAATGCATACATGTGTTGACTGCTCGCTTTTCCCAGAGTCCCACCAAGTCATCGCCTCTCTTTCGTGAGTTACTGTCGCGACCCTAGTAATCGCATATACTTAGCCATTTGGATCGCAGGACTGAATTGGACAAATCGTATCAAAGCTTCCAAACATCTCTTCGGCAGAAGCAGGTCAATTCGCAAATACACCACCCGCCGTCTCGTGACTCGTACCATCCCCCGCCGCATTTGCCAGCAACGAATGGACTATCCAAGCCCCCTCCGACAGGGCCTAGAGCACACAAAAAACCACGACTTTCTGACGCCAAGGTATCACCGACTCAGTCGAATGTGTCACTTCCCCCACCAAAAACCCATTCCTTGGCCAAGCATGAGCCATCTCATTCGCCTCGCGTCTCACCATCCGAGATTCGACTCAAGAGCAACGTAAAGATGGACGTGGACGACGATTCACGTACTCGTCCGCGTTCTCCACAAGAGAGGGATCGTCCGCGTCCGCGCGAGAAGGAGCGTGGTCGAGACCGAGAACACGATCGAGAAAGGGATCGGGAACGCGACCGAGACAGAGATCGGTTCTCGCGGCGAAATGGGACAGGAGGTGGAGCGGGCCGCAGAAATCGTGGGTTCAATCATCCCTATGCGGGAGGAGATCGGACGTTGGCCGAAAGAATGGGACTTTGAAGCTGTTTTTTCTTCTCCTTCCATTCCTGACCTTTACATTTGGAAGAGACGCAAAGATGACCTAGTGTATTTGGTACGAAAAATCCAGTTACGGTGACTTTGGTGTATCGTTAGCTGACACGGACACTTCTAGATGTGCATCCGTAACCTACCGCCGTCCCAGCTATTTTGGGCTATACAATATAGGATACATATTTATGGGATGGGGCCGGATTGGTGGGTGCCGTACTTTGGATGATTGACCGACGCTGGGCTGTGGAGGGATTTCCCGTCTCGGTGCAGCAAGCAGGATGAAACACATCATTACGCCACAAGAGAAGCACGTATCATGTAGTGAAACTATTGCCAAGGCTGGCAAGTTGGGCGCCGTCTTGTAAGACGAACTGAGTACATGTCTTTACGAAACATTGTTTACAGCATCAGAGCAAGCAGAATGGCCCAAAAGTATGTATAAGTAGCAGAATTAAGGGGTGTGATGAAGCTAATATCTAAACGTGGCTGTGAGTTGAATCAAGGAGTGCAGATAATGATGATACAAAGGATGGTCGGATGAAACGAGAGTGTTTGAAGCAAGTACATGGTGACCAGCGGCGGAGGAAGAATTGGTCTCGAACACGATAGCAACACAGCGGCACACGGCGGGGGTGGTACATTTTTCCATGGTATGGAGGTCAAGCCTGGCATTGCCCTTTCGGATTGCGCACGGCGAGAAGCTGCATGCAAGTAAGAGGACCCCCAGCTTGTGATTCGCGGCGCATGTTGTCCTCGGGAGGATGATCAACGAAGGGAGCGGAATTGTGTGGAGCGGACGGCCTGACAAAGGATTGGTTTTGGGCCAGGACAAATGCCGGGATAGGAGGGACAGGAGGTGGTGGTGAGCGGATCGCGTGGCTGGGGGGAGGAGAACGGCAGCGCGAAGGGAGATGAGAGAGTGTGCGTTTTGGTGTACGAGGAGGACGAGGTATGTCTGGGTGTGCATAGGGGGCACGAGATTGGGTAGAGACACGACGGGGAGGGGGAGACGGGAGGGGCGTCGGTACGAGGACGGGGGAGGGGAGAGGAGGAGGAGGAGAGGGACAGGAAGAAGGAGTGAAAGACATTATTATTGACAGAGACTAGTAACTAGTAGTTCGACGTACTTTGGATGGGGATTTATATCGATCACATTAGCCGAAATTGGTTGTGGCGGTGTTCGATCATGGTCCTACTTATGTAGTCAGCCCCCTATATATATATATGACTCGGATCGGATTTCCTTTCTCTCTTCATCCCTCGCTCGCTATGTTGTCCTTGCTCATCGCTGCTCTCTTTCCATTCCTTTCCCTTGCCCTTCCTTCGTACAACGCTCCCTCTCTAATTCACAGATATCCTTACCGTCCACGCATCATGACCTACTATCCAGACTGGGCGCCACCAAAGTCGATCGACTACTCCTTATTCGACGTCGTCATCTTCGCTTTCGCTCTTCCAGACAAGAACTTTCAGCTCACTTGGGACACAGATCAGGCTCCGGGGTTGCTTGCAAACCTCGTCCCGCACGCACACGCCAGCTCGACAAAGGTGGTCCTCAGCATCGGCGGTTGGACCGGAAGCAGGCATGTCTATTCTCCTCGCAAATAGTACCTCCTCATCCCTCTATCAGATACTTTTCAAACGCTGTCGCAACCCCGCGCAGCAGGGAGATTTTCGCCGACAACATCCTCGACATCTACAAGCACTACCAGCTCGATGGCATCGACATCGATTGGGAGTACCCAGGTCAAGTAGCGCAACAGGGGAACACGGAAAGCGCTTCCGATTCCCCGAATATGCTTCGGTTCCTCGAGGTCCTTCGCCAGAAGCTTCCCCAAAGTGCCTTGGTGTCCGCTGCAGTGCAAGATTCTACCTTTGTCGGGACCGATGGTCAACCAATGAAGGACGTATCCGCTTTCTCCAAGTTTGTCGACTGGATCACCCTCATGAACTATGATACCTATGGAAGTATGCGTTCCTCTGTCCTCATCCATTTCTCCCTCAAATCATCCCCTCCCTAGCTCGTCAGCCTCCCGGGCCGAACGCCCCCCTTTCCAATGCCTGCGGCGACTCCTCTCAACCCTCCCAGAATGCCGTCGGTGGTTACAATGCCTGGACCTCCGCAGGATTTCCCTCCTTCAAGATCGTCCTTGGTGTCCCCGCATATGGCTACGTCGTCGAGTCCAATGCCAGAAGGCTCTCTGCACGCTCCTCTTCCCGCGCTTATTCCGAGGACGGTTCCGGTCAAATCCAGTTTCAATCACTCATCAATCAGGGCATTCTTACGCAGTATCCAAATGGATCCTTCCGCGCAGTTGCATCTTCAGGTTTTACCCGCGAATGGGACGAATGCTCCGCTACCCCCTACCTTCGCTCCAGCTCGGCCGGACAGGTTATCTCTTACGATGACATCGAATCCCTCGGTATAAAGGCAGCTTGGGTCAAGAAGATGAACATGGGCGGTGTCAACTTGTTCGACATTCACGGAGACACCCCACAACATCATCTCACCCACGCCTTGCGCGACAACCTCTTTAGCGTTGCTTTTTCCTCGCCAGACACAATATCAGCATCTACGTCTACGGCAGCAAACATCGATCCTACCTCAACAAGCGTCTTCCAGCCAAGCCCGACTCCCTCGTTTCCAGCGCTATCTGGTGGAATGTTGCCCATTCCTCCAGGAAAGTGACGCGTTTGCTCCGAGGACACGCGACCCTGTCGTCTTTCATCTTTGTATATCGCTCATCAATGTGCTGTTAATCTTTATGAATGAATGTATCGTACAATAGCAATATCAAGAGGAATTCATGAGACTATTTCAAGCGAAATTGTGTATGCAAATCGACTAACAGACCACACCTGAGCAGCCATTTCGAGTGATATCTTCTGCAGTAACTTTGATCGGCGAAGAACCATGTTCATATCACATCTCTGCCCTCAAACATCTTCTGAACACCTATGTACTTCTAGCGCGTCCGAAAGAATTACGATGCCATCATCAAGGACGGCATATGGCGACACAAAACCGACGGCGACGGCGCATCTGCTGTGCAGATAGGAAACAGATATATAAAACTACGAATCACCGCGGACCATGGATTGTTGTTGCTTGTTTGCGTGTGTGTCACACACACACTCAAGAACAAAGAAAACTACCGTCTTTCTTATACGTTTGACTCATGTGAGTATTTTTCCCTATGGATGTTTCTCCTTGCATCTGCGCGCGGCGGTGATGACTCTTATTCACACTGCATGAAAGCACTCGTCTTTGACTTGTGTTTCGTGAGTTTGTTCTACAACGGTAGCTGAGCCGTACTCTGAGGTCGAAACTTTGAATTCCTCGGATTTACTAATGCATCTCATTCAGTATCTATGCACCTGCCGTAGTACATCAAATATAGCCCCTTGCAAGCTTTGTTTGGGGAGGTAATTCCGGAGAGCACGCTCGGAATCAAACTAATTTGGATCCAGTGCATGTCAAAACATCACCCCTTGTCGTATCATCATCTCCCAATTCAAAGGCGTCCTTGGGAACTTGGCCTTGGATCGGTGTCAAGGCACCTTTCAACATGTAAAGATAAGGCGCAGATTTGACGGGCGGTGGAAAAGATTGATATCCAACCAATAAGTTGCAGCGAGGACATGAGAATCTGTATTGCCTTTCGTGACTCCCTGACCTAGTCACCGCAATCATAACGTTTCATGTCATGAGGGTGTGATTCCGTACCTTTCAACGAGCACAGGCTCCATAGGGTTGGCATTCAGCTTGAAAACCACCGCTTTCACAATGCCGCTATCCTGGGAACGTATGATGGTAGCCCCGTCCGTTTGACGCTTTGGGAGTTCTGCAAGACTCTTTTCGATCACAAGCTGCAAAAAAGAAGTGACATCCCAAGTGGACAAAGCAGCGCGGGAGAGACCGTACAATGAATTCTCCGCAGATGCAATCTGTGAAGTTGACATGGATGGGCAAACGTGACTCAGAAAAGGACTGCTAACTCACAATATACCCTGAGAGCCGCTGCTGCCGACGCCGTGGGCTGAGCTGTGATGCGATGCGACAGGCTGATCAGAGAAACGGCGTTGCGACAACTTGGTTGATCTCACCATCCGTGGACGAGGAAACCGCTGAGCGGGAGATAACCTTGGGCATGAAGCTTGAAGGTTCAGTGACGTCGAAATCAGCACAAAATAACTCACGTGATCCCCGCCGCCCAGCTTGCTCGGTAGCTGGTAACTTACACGCATCTTCGTTTCCACTCTCATCTTCCCCTCCATGGCAGAGAAAGATGCCACTGCGAGACTTCGCAGAGCAATCAAAGGTAGGTTTCCTCCCATTCATCACTACAACTCTTCATCCCTTCGCAGAGAACAACCTCTTCCTGGTCAAGAGGCTCATACAAAGAACGGACATGCGGAATCCTGACCCTGGCACGAAGCGGTACACGTCACTAGCATGGGCTGCCGCTCTTGGCCATGAAGAGACATTCGAATTTCTTCTCACCGCTGGTCACGATGATGAAGAACTTAGTAGAGTGGGTTTCCTGTCCATTGTTCACGCTTCAGCTCCCGGCTTATACCGCGACGAGCAGGATGCAGAAAACAATACAATCCTCATGATTCTCGCCGATTTCAAACCACCACCACCGAACCCGTACGCACCCGGTCCATCTCAAGTTGACCAGATGGGTGCCGCATTGCGCATGGCCCGGCTATACTACGATCGCTACCCGTGGATCCTCGATTGGTCCAATTCGCAAGGAAAAACCGCACTCCACATGGCAGCTTTAAAAGGAAACGAAGAGCTCGTTCGTGTGCGTGAATTCTGAACTTCTCAGCTTCCGCGTGTTATTTTCTTATTATACATTGCCGGTCTGTTGTTAGATGTTGTGTGATCTGGGCGCTGATTTTGACTTGGCCGATAACAAAGGGAACACCCCTCTTCACTAGTGAGTCTCATATTCGCTACTCGTCTTTCGAGCAGGTCCGAGCCCATGCTTGTATTATTAGTTCCAGCTCTTGGGGTCACATACCGGTATGGGAACAATGTCGACGTTGATCTACTGTTTCGCTCATCGTGCGACTCAGATCGTCCAACTATTGATTGAACGGGGTTGTCAGTTTGCTGCGCGCAACAACGATGGGTTCACTGCCTCGGATTATGCTTACTCGTAAGTGACCATTTCGTCATCATCGAAGCGCTCCAACAGTCATTGGTAGGTTTAGCACTAGAGACACATTGCAGGATTCTGCGCGTTTACAGTATGAAAACAACAAAAAGTCTCGTCGCTTGGTCTTTGCTCAAGCCGCTGCTAGAGGGAGCGAATGGGGGGGTGGGCTGGTGATAGATCGGACTACATGTCTGCCCACTAAGGCAAAAGACTTTGAAAGTGTTGCTGCGCGCATGAGAAGCGGGTCTGGTGGAAGTCGCACGACGGCGACTTCGGACAGCGGCGACTTTGACAATGCCGGACTTGCACCTAACGTGGCCACGAGTTTATCTTCACTGTCTTCCTCTGCATCTCATTACCCTAGACAGCTACCTCAATTTTTGCAATCGCCGCCACAGAGACCGGATAATATTTCATCCGCGAGCAACAACCAGTCACTATCTCTAAATCCTCCACCTCAAACATCGCTATCGCCCATTGTAAATCGGATGCGAGAACGGGATGCCGACGAAATGGAAAAGTATATGAGACGGAACCGAAGCGGAAGCGCAGGAACGTCTTCAACGGAAAACAAATCGCAAGCTGGACTGACTTTCGGTTCCGTAGGACCTTCAGCCAGCGGGGATGAACTCGATGGCATTTCTTCGCTGGCAATCACAGGAACGACGGCTCCCCGGAGGCTTCTGCGACCATCTTTTTCCGCTGCGCAGCTGCGGACTTCGCCTTCTCCTGTCCCAGTTTCCACCCAGCCCGCACCAAGTGATGCATCTCGAAATAGGGCTGGGACGAACCCCAGTAGTGCACGCCCTGGGCAGTGTTCTCTCTCTCCTACTCCCATAATATCCAGGGCATCTTCTTCCGACTGTCCTCGTTATGAGGAAAGGCTAGTTGAAGAAGAGCCAGAGCTATTCCCTGGGCCATCCACACAATATGCACCATTGCCAGAACCGCCAAGAAAGAGCAATCGCAGCACGTCGTCCTCAGCAGCGGCTGCAATCACGCGCCGACTACCCTTTAATTTATTGTCGAAACCTACACCACCCCCGCCTCCCGAGCACGGACACAGTGGTCATCGAAGAGGTTCCTCTACGACGTCTATTCGAGGATGAGATATGCATTTTTCTATAGTTGTCTGCATGTGAAAAAGATGTTGGATTAGCTTGCATGGACTTGTATCCTTGTTACAATGTTACCTTGTAATCGTGCACCGGACGGATAATGCCGATCGGCCAGGGCTTGAAAAGGGAGGTTGAACTATCCTAGCCCGAGTTTGCTAGTACGCTTGGCATGCACCCGAACTAGCTCCAAAACAACTCCGACACCTCTCTGTCACCTACCATCCGGCTTGATGACCATTCAATACAACGTCGACGCCGACCCTGACCCAACATCCCAGATTGCGTGGCCTGCTGCACGTCACAGGCAACTTCAGCTTGCACAGGGTTCCGAACCTTCTTCCAGTGAGACAGCAGTCTCCTACTCTAGCACCGTCGACTCCGGCAAGCAGTCGACGATGCCAACCGAACACCCACGTCACCTTTTGAGCACATGGAACCTCATAACACTCAGTATATCCATGGCAGGTGCTCAAATTGCTTGGACCGTGGAGCTGGGGTAAGTGCCAATGACGAATATGTCTGGGTGGGTGAGGAAGGTGCTCAATTACGCTCGCGCCCGTAGTTATGGGACGCCATTTCTTCTATCACTTGGTATATCTGAGCAAGTTACGAGTCTGGTCTGGCTCGCTGGCCCTATCAGCGGGTTGATTGCTCAACCTCTCATTGGTGCGTGGTCTTTCTTTGCGTCCCTACTGCCAGACGACGATCTTTCCGACAGGTGCTATCTCTGACTCGTCACATTCCAAGTTCAGGCGGAGATATTGGGTCATTCTTTCGACCGTCGCACTTGTACTATCTACGGCTATGCTTGCGTTCTGTCAGACTATTGCCTCATTCTTTGTGGACATGTTTGGTGGAGGTGCTGGTGACTGGGATCCCGAACGGCAGAAGCAAGTGCGTCATCAATTGTCTAAATACACACACCTGCACTAACGTCGAGTTTTCAGGTCTCGAACGTTGCCATTGGCATCGCGGTCTTCGCGTTTTATGTTCTTGACTTTGCGCTCAACGCCTTGCAAGCATCTCTACGCAACCTTCTATTGGATGTCACCCCCCCTGAGCAACTCAACTCTGGAAATGCATGGCATAGTCGTATGACCCAAGCAGGCAACATCGTTGGATATGGTTTTGGTGCGTCTTCGTTTTGCCCTGGATTATGACGATGTGATCAACCCATGAATGAATAGGATTTTTACCACTTGCCAAGTTTCCTTTTTTGGATTTCTTAGGGGGCGATCAGTTTCGCAAGTTCTGTGTCGTTAGCATCATTATTCTCGTCCTTACCGTCTGGATCACATGTTTCTGTCACGAAGAGAAGGAGACCGTCGACAGGAGGAAAGAAAGGTAGTATCTCCTGCTGCTTTCCTTGTGTATGGCTTGATCGTGTGTATAAGGCACAACAAACTTTACGATGTGTTGGAAAACATCTATTCAGCCATAATTACAATTCCCAAGCCCATCAAGAGAGTTTGCTTCGTGCAACTATTTGCTTTTATGGGCTGGTGCGTTGCATTCATGTTTTGCGTTCATGTGCTACTGTTTTACATGATGGCGTCCACAAAGGTTCCCTTTCCTTTTCTACTCCACCACTTACGTTGGTCAAGTCATGGCATACCAGCTGGGTCAAGAACCTGACATCGATGTAGCTACGCGGACTGGCGAATTTGCGATGCTTCTTTACAGTATTGGTCCGTTCCTCTCTAAATTTTATGCAGTTTGACCAGACGGCTCGACCAACAGTGGCTGTCATTGCTGGCATTGTTCTTCCTTACCTCGCGCGCCGCGACCCCAGGCTGCTCCCCGAAGAGGGCGACGACGAACAGGCACATATTCAGCGCCTTCGCCTGAATCTTCACCAATGGCGTGAAGAGGCTCGTGCGTCCGGGAAATCAGTCCAACTTCCTCGGAGCCCACTCCTTTTGAGAGACATCTGGACGGGCGCCATGGTGTTTTTCTCGATTCTGATGTTCTTTTCATTCTTCATATCGACAGTCCCGGGAGCAATCGTTATGATTAGCCTTGTTGGAATCTGTTGGAGTGTAGCTTGCTGGGTACCCTTCGCCATCATCATGGAGGCGGGTCTCCCTTTCGTTCCGTTGGATATTCTGAACACTGACCGCTTTGACAGTTCCTCAAGGAGATGACGGAATGCCCCCCCGCGGCAACCAATTCGCGTCGGGCAGCGCGACTTTCCGTCGATGAACGTGATCCACTCATGCAAACTGAGTTAGTTGGTACAGAAGCAGATGACACACCTACTGGCGCGTCCTCGGATGGTGGAGAAACGAAACCTACGGCAGGCGGGACAATACTTGGAATCCACAACCTGGCTATTGTGATGCCACAGTTCATTGTATGTACTATTCTTACTCCTCTTGTCTTTGTTGAAGCTTATCAAAGGTTACGCGCACCACAGATTGCCATTGTGGCTAGCTTCATCTTCCGCATTGTGGATGAAACCGCGCCAGCCAAGCCACTTCCCACTCCTCACCCTGGGGACGTTTTGTCGATCCTCACTTCAGGTGGCCTCGGTGATCATACGACTTATTATGGGAAGCATGGTGTAGCCTGGGTATTGCGGTTTGGTGGACTTTGTACACTCTTGGGTGCTGTGTTTGCAAGAATGGTACCTCCCACGAAAGCGGAGAAGGAGACCCGGGCCGCATTTAGGGTGTTGAAGGCGCTCAAGGTAGAAGAAGAGGAACCCTGATCATTTAGACACACTCGGAACATGCAGAATAGCAATGGAACATTACATGCTCACATTTGTCACGACTTCCTGTTGTACTACCATATTTCCTCTACTTAGGCTCTGGTCGTCGCAGTCATTCGTCATCGTCCTTTATGTTTCGCACTCAGTGTGTATGTACGATGTAATAATTCCTGAGGTCTACCTTTTTTTTCTTTGCTTCTTAGTGTACAAATGTTCAATGACTTTCAAACAGCCATCAGAGTAACTGCCCAATCCCACTCATTTCCCGCCCTCGAAGTAACATAACGAGACGGCACAAATGTCCATGCTGGCGTCTCGTTCCCAAACATGGCTTCGAGAAAGAGGACTATTTTGATGAATAACCAGAGACTTTCAGTACGCGTCACGAGGACATGACAGATTCCACGTACATGTCTCGCTCGCGCTTGACCGATGGCTCACAAATGTTTTTGCAGTCAATGTATGATCCCAAAAAGGTGTAAAACCCTGGATCGCTTTCAATTGAACGACTGTCTGTGCGACGAGCGCATCTCGCTCGCTGGGCATGTCAGAATCCCGTACAAAGAGCACAGCACAGGCCTCTGAGGAGGGTGGGAAGCCCGATATTTCATAGTAGACTTGAATTTCTGCGCCAGCATATTCGGGATGTTGAACTGTTATATCGCCTTTGTTGTACAAGTCAAATAGAATGTGTCACCAGGCGTCAATGAACGCAAGAAGGTAAGTTGGCCGCTTTACCTTGGGTGAATTCGGGTAACTTGTCCTCCTCTTCGTATAACTCTAGATCCGAGGTGACAAATCGGCCGCTATGTACGACAACTTGTTTTTCTATACGAGCGCCGCGTGGAAGGGATGAAAGGACCGCATAGAGCGTTGGGGTTAGCTTCTTTACTCGTTACAGGATCAATATGATCGCAGGAGTGAGACGAGATACGAACCCCATCGACCAATTCCACATTCTTCCGGACGTGGTCCACATCTGATGGACGAACGAGATAGTACACAGCGAGCTGGATCCATCCCCCTTCTCTACTGCCGTCCCTCGAGAAGTCGCTCACTGCAGGTTCGAACCCCGAGTCGCTCCGACCGAACCCACCGTCGCTACCATCACCTAATCTAGAATTTGGTGCCGCTCGAACGATTCGTGCTGTGTGTTGCAGGACCAGAGCCATCTCAAGTGGAAAAGTGGACGTCGTGAATGATTTGGAGGGAGATGTCGAGAGTGTCACTGTAGGTGACGGGAGAGTGAGGGAAGAGGGTATTAATCCGATCTGGCCTGATATAAATGTATAAGGTGGTATCTGTACATTGAACACGGCCGTTTAGACAAGGTGGGCTGACCAACGTTGACCATATAGTAGAGGGAAAACCACGCACGCTGATAGCTTGTGAATAAGGACCTATGTTGGCAGGGGCCCAGTAGCTCAAGCTCTGAACGTGAAGAGCCTTTCTTGTTCCGGTCTCTCCTCGCATCCCTTTCTTGCCGTCCAATGTTCCATTGAGATCCCCAGCCCATGCCAAGCAATCCAGTCCAGTGCCGATCCCACCGACGCCCACGCAAGCTCTTGCAGGGGGTGATGCACCAAAAAAGGATGCGTAGGCAGCATTAGCGGAAGAGAACGTTGATCCGTCGAGGTCTGGAAGGAGGAGCGTGATAGTCCCCGAAGCTGGCAAGAGTTCTGAATGTGTAGAATACGTAGGTGAATTTTCAGACAGCAAATCTGGTTGAAAATATTGGCGACGATGCGACGGCGGCGGAGCTCTACGTACTTTGAAGCATTTCAAAGCAATGCGTGAGTTCCTCTGCGACACTCAAAGGGCGCGGATGAGACGCTGGAAGGCGGACGTTTCCGACCGCAATCCATGGACCAATGCAACGGACAGACGGGCCAAGTTTGGGTGGCAGAGGCGCGTGCAAAGAGTTGGCCGCCGAGACCGAACCTGATGTTTTAGCGTGAAGTGACTTCTCTACGTGTTCACGCAAAGTTTCAAACGAAGGTTCGAGTAAGGGGGGGAGGACAAGGTCATCAAAACTTGGTGCTGGAGTAGCCTCTTTCTTGACCAGCACGGCGTGTTTGATTCGCAAGTAAGCAACAGGTGCGATGTCGCTCTGGTCCACTACCACGACCTCTTTTACCTTGATGTCGATGCGACTTTTGAACAAAGGACTATCGATTGTGAAGGTTTCGTATTCTCCTCCTTCTCCGCAAGGGTGAGTACCAAATCTCTGGTGAAGGGATACGAGTTTTTGTTGCGCAGACGACAGCGGCCGTGCGAGATCCGACGGGGTGAGACCTGCCCCGGCGATTTTGATTATGATGGCATTTAGGCCGGAAGATATCATTTCGGAGAGGAGAGAAGTTTGATTGCGTTGCCACAGGTAGGCAAGAGGCATTAGCGAGAGGCGACGGCAACTGTAAAACGAGTGAGTGAGAGACGAGAGCAGGGTCAGGTCACCTACACATGCTCCACGCGTACACGTTGATAGTTTGAGAGAATAGCACCAACTGAGACGGCTTGTATATCTGGATGGTGTTCCTGGGACAGGAATTAGGCGAGGAGAAAAGAACATGATGGAAAACAAACGAGGACATCGCAGAGCAGTGCGTAGAGGTCTTCTGTCTCGTCACCGAGAATGCCGCCGCCGCCAGCGGCTTTGAGGCCATACTCGGCGGCCAGTTCTACCGGATTACCTTGTATGACACGCCTGTAGAGAGGTACATCGAGGGCCTGTGCGACAGACGCGATGGCGTCTTGGCCAACTGTTTGATACATGTACGAGTCGAGCTCATCTAGCGACTGACGAGTGAGCAAAGGTTATTTGTGAAAGACAAGCGTACCTTTATCAGAATGGGGGGAGAGCGTCGCTGCGGCCAGGAGCTGGTGGTTATTGCGCTGGCAGTGCAGCAGGTTGAAACAGCTGTCCTTGCCGCCGCTGAGCAATGCGACGTACTTCATTAATGTCGTCGTCGTCGTCGTCGTCGTCGTCGAGACGGTTATCTTATCGAACCGACCCCCGGTGACACACGCGGGGTCCTCGTGAACAGTTCTTTGCTTTGTTCCCAGCGTGCTCGCCGTTGTCCGCGATGCTCTCCGCCCACTATGCAGCATCGAGTAGTTCGCCCCTTCACCCGCACGCCCAACAGACACCTCTCAACCCGCACACCAGCCAGCAGCAGACTCAGTATGCACACCACCAGCACACCCTCCCTACCCCGCCGTCCTCGCCCCCAACGATCGGTATGCATCCAGTAGAGAGCACGATTTCACTCCTCGAGTCTCTTGTCGCCTTCTATCACCAGGAGCGCATGTGGGTGTACCGCACACGGGCCCAGCTCGAGATGGGTCTTCTCCACCACATACCCGACTCCCAACCGGACACCTCCGTTTCTGTCGACTCTGAGCTTCACGACGATACAGACTCTGCACAATCTGCGTCCCCTTCAGACCCTGGCAAAACGTCAGAAAGCTCTTCTCCCTCCCCACCAACGAAATGGCTGAAGCGCAAAAAGGCCTTCAATCTGAGACTCGAGGGAATCTCCTCTACGCGTAGCATGCTCCCAAAAGTCGCTCGCGGGGGGATTTCGAAGTATACACACCCCCATACCCAACACCGTGCTCGACAAAGTTCGAATCTCAACCCAGCCTCAGTTCCAGCCTCTTCACACCAGAATGCGGCACACAATTCGACCTCGGCCGCGCTCCACCCGCACTCGTCTACTCCGATGGCTTCGTCAAATGCTGCTGTAGCATTTTATCCTCCGACGGCAATGAACACAACGACGACATTGACCTCGCCATATCTCTCCCACCCGTCGTTCCAGTTTTCAACGACCACTAATCAACTGCCTCTCACCACACCCGGGGTAGCAACCGCTCGCTACGCCTCTACCCCCGCTCACCACACACCTTCCACTGTCCAGCCGTCCCAGTCACACGCAACCCACACAGGTCCACTCGTTCTCGGTGCTGGGGGTCGTGAGCCCACCGTCCAGATATTGGAAATGTTTGAGCGAATGATGCAGGCCCGCATGGAGAGCTGTGAGCGGCTGACAAGAATGGTCAGAGAAGCGAACAAACCTGGGGGCATTGGCGTCGGAGGCGCGGGTGCCGTGGGAGGGACAAATGTTGGGGGACCAGTTGGTGGGTTTGGTGGGCCAGTTGGCTTGTCTGTGGGTGTCGGGCCGCAGGGAATAGTCGGGGGGTATACGCACGTCCAAGCTTCGGCGCAGCAAGATGCAGAGATGATGTCCGCACAGACACCAGTGCAGCAGGGATTTCTCGGTTGAAATGATAGGCTATGCTTGATTTCACTAGGTTTTTTCGGTACACATGCAATAAATAATAATTGAAATGGCAGTGTTTTTGGGTTTACACGACTCAGTCCAGACCACCATGTCTGTCCGATACGCACCAATCCCGAACCCCCGTACCGACCCCGACGACGACAACGAGCTCGATGCTGCCTTCGATGACCCTGATGACGACGATGACCCCCTTGTCCATGATGAATCCCATCCTCTCAATCCGCAATCTTCTCGTTCATCGGTAGACCATCGCACCAACACCACCCTCGTCTACGACTTCAACACCCCCGTCGCAGACTGGGATCACCCCCCACCCGGCTCACCGCCCCCAGCGACATCTCTCGCCCTCCCAAACTCTATAGGAAACTCCAATGGAGTCATACCCGCAGTCACCTCTCACGCCCCGACCAGCTGGTGGAGGCGGGCCACCGCTTTCTTGCCATCCCGTTATATCCCACAGCTTGGTCAACCCAGATTACCTGCTAGAGCTCGCATAATGGGTGGTGGTGCAGGCAATGACGGCGTGTTCAGTAACGTGAGCGCGAAACCCTCGACTACTGGAAATCGCGTACAGGATGGTCCGTCCCGTCATCCCCCATCGATACGATTCCTTGTCTCACCCTTTCTCATCGCAGGCGATAGTATCTACATTGTTCCCGAAGAATCCTCTTCCGCAACGCCACCGTCTTACGCGGTTGCCCAGGCAGACGCACCACCACCATACCACACTTCACTCGTTCTCCTCCCTCCGTCCATTTACGACGCCAGCGCCTTTTCTGGCACACCAATTCAAGGTTCCGTCATCGTCGACTCCTTGCCTACAGGCACCATGTTTGCCTTCCTTTGGAGCGCACTCGTCAGCACTACCTTCCAGTTTGTCGGGTTCGTGTTGACTTGGGTCATGCATACGACACATGCTGGCAAATTCGGGAGTCGTGCAGGTCTTGGTATTACCCTCATCCAATGGGGCTTCGCACTCCGTGCTAGGCTTGATGACGCCATGAATGCTTGGGAAGACGGTACCAAGCTCACGTTCGGTAGCACACAGGAAGCTGAGGACTACTACAATAACATCGCATTGCTCGGCAATGTCACTGTTCCCGCCACCACCACGCAACCCGTAGCCGATAGCCGATTGCCTAGCTCGTTTTTGACAGGTCCACTCGCGACTGAATGGCTCTCGTTCTTCTTGATGACCATTGGCTGGTTCCTCCTCCTAACTTCCTCCCTTGGATTCTGGCGCGTCAAGCGATGGGAACGCTCCATTTTAGCTTCTCATGCGTCTAGTTCCTCATCCCTTTCGAGAAGTCACGCTAGAACTCAGTCAGAGATCGCTGACGAGGAAGACAGCACACGTCAGTCCTTGCTTGAGCGCATGGGCCTATTCCGCTACCTAAACCGTCACCAGTTGTCTGACACGGATGAACACGCTGGCGCTGAATCTGCCTCTGCTCAGGACAGTAGAATTTCGGGCAGCACCTCGTGGCATTCCGATCCGGAGCGTGCGAGGAGAACGAGGGAGGCATTTGCAAGGGAGCAAAGGCTTTGTGAAGACCTGAGGGCTGCAGGCCTGCTATGAACAATGGTATATTTGGGAAAACTACACCTGATAGCTATCTATCTGTATCGTTTATACACTAATCGCTCCTTTGTGCTCGAATGGATGAGCTGACTGGCTCAATAAATATATTTTACTCGACATACCCGCCTGACCTGAAGATGAGTATTCACTTGCGCTGTCAGCATGAATCTATTCGTGGATACATAACGTTGTAAACCTGCGTTTTTGTAGCATTTTCTTCTGTCGACTCAGCAAACCACCCCTTTTATAGTCGCTTCTTCAATAACATTTCCACGTTGAATTCCAGTGCCGAGCAGGGATAGTTGATCTCGAAATTCGCCAACACGGAAGGGTGCAGCACACCCAATGTACCTATCAGTGTATCCCTGAACACAGCTGGTTCTTTAACGTTGTTGAGCGTCGCCCGGATGGTCGGGAGAGACCGATGGTATATGGTAGCAGCACGACCAGGGAAGTAAGCCGGATCTATGCAGAGAACTAGGTCAGTTTGCCAAGTTCCCTCTCTGAGAAAGAGACGATTGGCCGACCATCTCCTTCAACGATGTAATAGCCGTGTGGCTTGTCCGTGTCTCCCTTTCCGATCCTGGGCACCTCCAGCATCTTCATGGCTCTGTCTAATAATCCATGTACGACCTCGAACCCAGCGGTCTTGCTGCACCAAACGGCAGCGGCATGTCTTTCGTTTCTCGCCTGGCGCTCTTTGGTGATGTCTTTGAGCACGACATCGGACAGCTCGAAAAGCCGAATGGGTAAGGGGTGGGATCGATTCTCTCGGATAGTCTTGAGAAGGCCCGGAAGAAGAGATGTCCGTACAACTTGGAATTCAAGTGTTTTTGGGTTGGCGATCTTGACGGCGAGATTGCCCGGATCGGAACGATTCATGAATTCAAAGTTTTCTTCATGCGAGCACTGGTGTCAACTTGATTAGTGATGCGTCTTCAGAAAAAGAAGTGAAAGCGGGTACCAGGATAAGTGGGAGCCCTTCCACCCATCCCGCCATCGCCCATTCTCTTCGGATAACATCCACAAGTCTTGAGATCGCCAAAGGCTGTGCAACCGTACTCGTTTGTGGGAAGATGTCAGGGAGGTTGTTGAAGCCGTAGGCGACCGCTACGTCCTCTATGATGTCCACCTCATGGAAAATGTCTGGTCGGGTGCAAGGAACAGTCACGGCAATCTCGTCGGAATCCGTGGCTACATCTGGGGCATGCGACATGCGAATGAGAAGTTCGGCAATAGCAGTGGTAGAGAGCGAGAGGGATGTGCAGGAGTTAATATAAGAGGCACGTGCGATGACGGTCCTTGGTGCAATGTCCGGTGAAATGCGTGTCGACCCATCCGGAAAGACGATCTTGCATGGTTCAATCCTGAAGTATGGGTAAGCGTCCTGAATGTACTAAGGCGATACGGTATGCCCGGGCTCTGAATATACAGGAAGGAAACGAAGACGTACGTGAAAGGGTTTTCACAATACTCCGAAAACATGGTTGCGACCATATTTACAACAACCTGGAGCTTTGTTTCGTCCGTGGCTGTAACATCGATGAAAATGTTCCGTGTGTTGAGCGTGATTTTACTATGCTCAGAGTTAATGATGGGAGGAAAGGAGAGGACGCGATCTTGTTGGTCGTATATGATCGGATAGACGGATGCATCGCGGATGATGGGGAGGTATTTTGCAAGATGCTTATCGCTCTGTAAAGTACGAATGAAAGATATTCATTCAATCAAGATCATGATACCCCTGCATCATGAAAGTACCTCGTAGATTGTCATCAGATCTTTCGCAGTGTACGCCTCCTTCTTCCCGAGTGGAGCAAACTTGATTGCTTCGGGATCTCTAGCCTCATATCTGAATGGGGGTTCGATCGTATCGAGGTCGTGTGTACCAATGGAGACCAACCAGCGGCGCCGTCCGATATTTTGATGAAGCTTATCTTGAAGATCGATGAAAGACGCATAGGAACGAGGGGTAAACTTCAAATTTCGGAGGATAGCGCAAGCGAACAGCGGACGGACGCGTTTGGTCTGATGTGGTGTGATTGAGTTGAGAGTGTGCGACCAATCAGCTAGAAAACGTACGTCGGGATGGACATGGACTGTGATGAGATCGTCATGTCCACCTGGGGGGTAGACAAGCTTGTACTTTGGGGGCTCAGCTTTACCCAAGAAGACTTTGAGCACGCGAGCGATGCCTTCTAGGCAAAGGAGATCGTATCTTGGGATATCTAGCCAAGTTGTACTGATTACGAGTAATAACACGACATACCTGTTGGCAGGAACCTCGATTTTAAGTTGCTAGAAGGGCAGTGAGAAGAACGATATCTTGGTCTGATGTACGCGCACCGCTCTTTCCGCGGGAAGGCCCTTCTTGATCGCCCCTTCTACGTCCTCAGTTGTCTGCGATCGAGTGTCGTGAATATTTCTGACCATAAGCTAAAGACACGTACATCTCCATCTAGTTCGAGGCCATAGTCGAAGCATAATCTATCAAACTCTTCTGTTGCTGCAATGACGAGTGGGTCAAGGGAAAGTACGCCAAACGATGATCGCTCACTGTATTCCCTCCCGAGCCTTTCAAAAAGATCTGCCTTGTCCACGGCAACGGTGGGCATTACGGTTACGAGTAAGTAAGTAAGTAGTAGTAGTAGTAGACACAAGTCAGCACGTGTCCCCCAAATGTATTCTTATTTTCTTACCACGTCCTTGCTCGTCTCCGTCGCGGGTGCTCACTTCATCACCGTCCAGCATCGCGTCGTCCACCCGAACCTTCCTGTAACACCCTGGACTGAACTTGGAACTGTCGCTCTTCCATCCTTGCATTCCATCTCTCCCTTTGGATATCCCGCTACGCTCGTCCCCTCCGACACTCTCCTCGATGACCTTGTCGAATTTTACGAGTCGGTTGACCCCACGCTCGAAGCAGCAATGTACCAGGTCTCGCTTGAACGTCCTGGAGTCACAGATGACGTGTGGGCAACCTCTGTTGTGAAAGCAGTACGTCGTGCAGAGACCCTTGAACCTCTCCCAGCTCACGGGGTTTTGACCAGTGTCACCTCCCTGGATCGACATCTGCACATATTATCATCCATTTATCGCCTTCCGGCCTTCCGTTTGCTATCGACCACTTCGTTTCTCCAGTTCCTCATGACGGCTCGTGCCCCGCTCTCGATGCGCACAAGTCGTATCCTGCACTCAATACAACCATCACGCTCATGTCGCCACGTCGACCACCTCAGCACGTCCTTTCTTATTCCGTATCAACGCATTTCTGACGTGCTGCTAGGCCCGAATTGCGCACGGCCCCCGCACTCACAGCCGAAGGTGAACCGATAACACCTGTACCTGAGAAGAGCTTTTTGCAAAAATACTGGATCTACATGGTCGTCATCCTGGGGGTCCTTTGTAAGTCGCATTCCCAGAAATAGTCCTATGCGCTGACGGGTGATTATTCCTATAGTAATTTCGGGTCCAGTAGATGAACCCGCAGCGAGCAATGGAGGCCAGGGTGGAAGATGAATATGGACCAGTGGAGATTTGGTATTAAACGTTGATTTTGAACATTGAGGCACTGCTAGTGGTGTCCACCGAAACTCAGTTATTACGTCTCCTTGGCGTATCGGCTAAATACTGGTGCAACATGATCAACTGATAGATTCAACCCACAAATGTCGCGCGAAACTTACAAGTATATCTCGTCCTTTCACACAAGATGTGACACCACAACTCAGACCCGCATTTCTCTCCCACCGTCACCTCAACGATGCCAATCTTCATCCGTTCCGCGACGAAGCAGGATGAAGCAGCGCTCTCCAGAATATGTTTGGAGACATCCGAGGCTGGCAAATCCGGGAGGAATGTGCACAATTACCCCTCGCTCCCGGGCGAGGTCTATGCCCTTCCTTATGTCAATGTCCCTGGCTGTGTATGGGGCTTTGTTCTCGTCGATAAGCCGACCGAGACCTCCCCTCCGTCAGATGAGTCTGTCGTGGGCTACACCCTGG
>JBBPLG010000043.1:0-78087 GCA_038089695.1 Xanthoconium separans | reverse complement strand
CTTGCCCCATTTCTCCATGATGGGCTGCCAGATGTCCTTGAAGACAGAGGCTTGGGGAATGACGTTGGGTGCGTTTAGCGCGGGGTATTGTGTCTCGTATGGTGGCGGGGTACCCATTTTCCAAAAGAAACGACATTTTGGGTCCGGATGGTGGCCAGAAATGTCCAAGGGTCTTTCGGCAGGATCGAGGCGAGCGATGATGTCGAGGCAGGGCTGGTGAACGGCGCACTTTGGCTTCTCGGTGTTCTCGAGGGTAACACCGACCTGATACGAGATCTCGGGACGTTCGTCCTTTGTCAGTTCGTGGAGTGGTTGTGCAAAGTAATCTTCGACGAGATCGAGAAAGACATTGTTGTCCTCTTCTGACACGCGCGAGTCATGCACGAGGAGAGCGCCGTACGTGATCAGCGCGTCGGCAGCCTGAGTCAATGTTAGCAAGCTTGGAAGCAAAGCGATGTTGAGACTACCTTTTTGCATTCCTGCTGTACGCGGTCGTCGTTGTGGTCGATTGCGAGGAAGAGGTCGAGATCGATGACTGGGAGGGTCTCTGATAGATTGGCCATGACTCGGATGAGATGGGCGATGGGTCATCTCGTCACGTGTCACTAGCACCCTTGTACCACTCTCCCCACCACCACCATGTTGAAGGTCAGCCATCGTCCCCGTCGTCCACCACGACGACTGATATGTCGCACAGATCCTGAGCATGAAGAAGAACGAGGATGCGGCGGCGAAGAAGAAGCCAAAGACCAGCGCTGCACAGATACGTGTACAGAAAGGTTCGTCTACCGCGGTCCTCGTGGCTATCCTGTGGACGTCCTCATCTATTCACTAGATCTGACCGAGCTTGACCTCCCACCAACGATGAAGACACACTTCACAGACCCAGCCGACCTCCTTAACTTCACGCTTACCATAACCCCCGACGAAGGTCTGGAAACGTGCCCCCCTCTTGACCCTTACGTTCAATAACGGTCAACATAGGAATGTATCGTGGTGGAGCCTTTGTTTTCTCGTTTACAATCAACAACAACTACCCCCATGAGCCACCAAAAGTCAAGTGCACACAGACTGTACGCGTTTTCCAACATCACTATCTCACCAAAGTGCTCATCATAGCCCAGATATATCACCCCAATGTAGATTTAGAGGGCAACGTTTGCTTGAACATTCTGCGAGAGGACTGGAAGCCAGTGCTGAACCTAAACTCAGTGATGGTCGGACTACAGTATCTGTTCCTGGAACCGAACGCGGATGATCCATTGAACAAGGGTAGGAGAACGTGCTGGATTTACGCCTATTTCTTTGCTGACCGGACGACAGAGGCTGCGGAAGAGCTACGAAAGAATCGGGACATGTTCATCCAGAACGTCAAGTCTTCCATGCGAGGCGTTCACATCAAGGGTGTGCAATACGCAAGAGTACTCGTACAATAGCCCCCGCACATCCATGGATGATTAGAGTAGCTCCTGCTGTTCGTTCGACATTGCATGGTACAAGACGAGACTTTCTAATCCATTAACTGCCTCTATAAGTAGTGAATGAGTAAGGGCTGATCAAGAGGGGAACGTGATAGTGCTCGTCGGGATTTTCGACCTGGAATGAAATCTGTGGGATGGGTCAGCAGGCAGGCAGGTGCATGTCATGTTCACAACCTCGATCCACGGATAAAAACACTTTCTACCCGTCTTTGCAAAGTACTCTTGCGGCTTGAAAACGATCTTGTAGATCCCAGGGGCGATCTGGTACTCGGGTGCTTGTTTCGCGCCTTCCGAGTCGCGCGGGGGGAGGAGCGTCATGCAGCGACCGTCTGCGTCGGTGACACTGGAGGTATTGTGAACGGCCAGCCTCGCAATGAAAAAATGGACGCAACTGCTGAGATACGGGATCGAAGACGCCTAAATTACCCCTATCATGATAAACCTGGAGATTGACGTGAACTCCTTGAGCGGGTTTTCCAAGCGAGACATCGAGTACTATCATTGTCAGCGTACACGCTCTACGGCGACGACGACGACGACGAGCTGACCATGGCAAGTGATGGGCCCTTTCATCTTTTGATGTGACTACCCATCGACTTGAAACTTGAGGTCGTTAACCTGTCACGTGCAATGTTATCTTCCACGTGACCAAAGATCTTTCCTTCCGCATTCCGATCCGATCGACATGGCCTCCTCCTCGTCCCCGCCGCTGGGTAAATATCTTGCATCGTCCGGTGCGTCTTTTCTTCTCGCTTTGTCCATTTACTCATTTGGTTTCTCTTAGACAAGGCCACAAGAGACAAGGCAGTCAAACACCTCGCCTCGTTCCTCTCCGTTCCCGAAAACGATGCTCTCTCAGAAACTGAGATCACCAAGTTATGGAAAGGATTGTTCTACTGCAAGTGTTCCTTTTCCATCCATCACCAGCTTCATCACGTCTCTCTCAGGTTTTTGGATGTCCGATAAGCCCCGCGTACAGCAGGACCTCGCCCAGGAGTTGGCCGAGCTTCTCTTTACCATTACCAGCATCCCGTCTGCGCTAAACTTCCTCAAAGGCTTCTGGATTACAACTGTCAGGGAATGGAACGGAATAGACCGTTTGCGGTATGACTGTACGCGTTCCCTTGTTCCCACTACTCAATCTTTTCCCAGAATGGACAAGTACTACATGCTCGTCCGACGCTTCGTGAATGCCTCCTTTAGACTTCTCATGAGAGCTAAATGGGATTCCTCCGCTCTTCGCGACTATACCTCCATACTGACAAGTACGGGTGGTCCCCTCTGGCATGTCCCCTCTTCGCAGCCATCTCATCAATGGACTGATTTCATACTCCAGCCCCACGGATGTGCGCGTACCAGCTGGTCTTACCTTTCATCTTGCAGAAATATACCTAGAGGAACTTGAGAAGGCCGCGTCTGCTTCCGACTCGCCCGCTTCTGTCCCCGTTCTTACATTATTGTCCCCTTTCATATCCCTTGCCGCCAAGACACCGATGAACACGACCTATAAACAACTCGAAGAATCGTTGTTTAGGCCATTACTTGCCGAACTGCGGTCACGGACGTCGAATCCTCATAAACGCGCAGGAATTTCGGGCCACGAGTATCCCACAGTCCTCTCGAATGCCTGTGTAGATGTGTCTTGCGCGGGTGAACCGATGCCCCACGGCACATTACGAGCAGTTATTTTGCAAAAAATATTTGCAGTTGCGAGTGCCGAGGATACGAGAGATGCAAATCGAAGAAAGATGTATGCCCTCTATAAAACCACAGTAGAAGAAGATGAGGATAGTAGCGCAGGGGGATAGGGTGTGTAATGCCTGGCTATAGGTCTGGTAATTCACGTTGTGTCAATCTCTTCCACGTCGTCTCCCTCCACCATTCATTCATGCTTTCGATCCGATCCCATAGTGTCTCCTCATCGATTCCATAAATCTCGTATTTTCCGCCGTCAAGAGCACGGCCATCCCTCCGAGCCACCTCGATGGCAGCCTTGTTTTCACCGCTGCGATAGTAACACGTCCGATTCAGCATGCCATGCCAAGATTCTATCCCGACTCACCTGAGAAGTTCCAGGAGTTCTTGTCGCTCGGGGAAGAAAAGCCGTGGTTCCAAAACTGCCAAGACGGCGAGTGCCGCACGAAACAGAAACGAATCACCTTCGAGCAAGATCACATCCCATAATCTAGCACACGCTTCGAATGGTAGATGATCCAGAAACAGCGGTATGAGCCAGCTAGGGAGATATGCGGCGGGTGATATCTGGTGCTGCTTGAAGTTGAAATATACTGAGTTCATGTAAACGTTTGATGCACCGTTGGACATAGGCACAAGATATCACTTACTTTTCGGCATACTGTCTGCCAATAAAGTATCAAAAATTCTGCTTCCAAGTTAGTCGTCGCGCAAAGCGTGTAACATTGAGGTCTCACCGATAGTACGCCTCAACCTAGGAGCTGTGGTTCAGTTAGACTGTGTCGTCGCCGATTGATCCAACTCACGTCTTCCTTTGAGCTCGCGTCCCCATAAAAGGATCTCAGACAATGTCTTTCTAGTAGATTTCTCATAACTACGAAGCCTTGTGGTGCGGACATGTTGATAAGGATCATGGCAGCTATCCTTGATGTTCCGGGAGTATACCCCAGGCCTTCATCCGCACGTGCGACAACCCATGCACAAAGCAAGTCCTTCAAGTCTTGGTAGAGAGGGCCACTCTCTGGATGAAAAATATGGAGAGCAGGCAATGTGACACGCATATCTTGTTCGATAGCCTCGAGCGTTTCTTCAGGAAAAACACCTGAAGACAGGGCCCTTTTGGCGCGCGAGAGACAGCTACGGTAGCTATCTACGAGTCTCGTGAACATGGGAATCATACATTAACTTGGACGACTACATACCTTTGCTCAGAGTCAATGCGTTGCCTGCAGCACGCTCCCACATCGAAGCACGGAGTTTTGTAGGAATGCCATTCCACCATATTTTGCGAAGGTCAGGATCTCGATGTACGACACGCCAGTCAGGGACTATCTCCTTCTCCCATATGTGAATGGATTGTTCGACTCGGAGTTCGCGAGCTAACCTGCGTTCGTGTAAAGCTTTTCTCCGCTTCTCTTCTATATATCCTATTTCAGTATAAAGACATAGGAACGAGCTGAACGGTGTAACCTGCCAGTTGACTCTGCTTCATCATGGCTTCCCAATCCGCCAGGTGTTTTTGGTCTTCTTGCCGACTCTTTGGGGGAAGGAAGCAAGGTCTCGTTTTGCTTACCACCTTCTGAAATACAGTCGGTCCGGCTGAACGGGGCGGGTTGTGAATTTGAGATGGTGGGTCCGAGGTGGAAGTGGTCATCGCTGGCAAACTGAGGGCGGATGGTGTGGGGCTGGGTGGTTCGATACGCTGTGTCCCATCAGAGACTCCAGCGCTGTCTGAAATGACGGAGACACGGGTTGATGGGGGTTTAGAGACATCAATGTGTACCGCAGGGTGGGGGGAACCCTCGCTTTTGTAGTCTTGCTCGCGCACGTCGGAAAGTTGGTCTACCTGTGTCTCTGGCCCTGAAAATGAGACATTCGATAACTCTGGGACGTTGGATTGGTCGTGTGATGACTCTTGGTCGACGTGTGTATGTGACTGTGAGACGCACGACGCAAGGCTGGCCGAGTCCGACCTGGAGCCGCAGGTGCTGCCATCGAGGTACAGCGTCGATATCGGTGTGTCTGGTTCGTCTACCGAACTGTTGTCCGTAGTGACCCAGTGCGATTGTTCGGCGAGGTGCTGACGAATGGCAGCGGTGCTGAACTCGACGGACTGACCGTCATCGTCAGCGAATGCGTCGTCCAAGGCGATCTGGGTCTGTATTCCCTTGCCCGGCTGGCGTTCCAGCATCGTCAGTGGTGGTGGTGGTGGTAGTGGTGGATGAGAACGTCACTGGTCCGTTGTGGCTGTGATCGGGAAGATGATTGCAGAGGTCTTGCTCGTCCTCGCCGGACATTCCTCGTCGCTGTTCACTTCTGACTACAACTTGCATCCCGCCTTTCGTCCCCTTCTACATCCAGGGGAGGAACAATGTATTCAGGTTCTCGGCCAGATTGCCCTTCGCTACCGGAACATAAAAAAGACGTGCGCAAAACTTGCTCGATCGCGTTCCAGATACATCTGCGCATTGTGTGCGACGCTCAACCAGATCCTCAAAGATGACTACGAGAGTCTGGTCGTAGACACGGAGGCCAAGATCCTCCAACGTGACCCGGCACTCGTCGGCCAGGGATTTTTCGTCCCACTCGCCGCGGTGCGTGCAACCTTTGCAGAATGGGACGCGCCGCTCGCCGCGCTCGAGTCCGTGATGACACAGCTCGAGTCTCAGGGCGAGTGGCAGCCCGGTCCGCTGATCGACATGCTACTCACCCGTTCAAAGACGGGCGTGCATCGCATCTCGCAGATCATGTCGTCCCTGGCAGTTGCTGTTCAGCGTACCTGGCGCGGACAGCTCGCTGCGTTCTTGGTCCATGGGTCTCTGTCATTCGTCGATCCTCTGGCGTCAGACAGCTATGTACTTCTCCAAGGCTCGATGCCCTCGTGCGTATCTCATCAGTCACGCGAGTCTATCATCTATGTCGGGCGTGCCATCGCAACAGTCAAAAAGAAGAAATGGCAAAGTCAGATCCCGCGAGAACAGGCCCTGCAGCATGCCAATCTCCTAGACACCGTACTGCCCGAAGATCAGTACAGATTTGACTTGATCGTTTCGCAAATCCGGACAAACGTCAGCGAATGGCTATGGCTAAACGTGCTCACACGCAAGGACGTGGAAGAATCCGTCGTGTCACTGTAAGCCCGTCATAGCTCAGCACCGTGTTGGTGCTTACCTTTCGCAGAGCAAACTACTTTCTTTTGCGCAATGGGGAGTTTAGCCTCGCCCTCATACGAGATATTGAACACCTCAAGGTATCTCGCTTGACCACACGCTCTGGCGGTACTTCTATGATCAGGGAGCAAGATCTGAATCTAGCCCTCCTCAGGGCATCCTTGGGCACGACGGCTCAACATGACCCATCCTTGCTGCACCTGAAATTCCAAATGCCTTCGGGTCCGATTCGGCCGCTGCTCCCTTCTCTTAGCGACAAGGTGCTTTCATCCTCGACAATGACCAATCCCGGAGAGATCACATCTTTTGATGACCTCCTTCTCGGGACCACGCTTGTTCTCACGTACGACGTGACTTGGCCGCTTGACCTTTTCCTTCACCCTTCAGATCTGAAGATTTACTCTGCACTGTTCAACTATCTATCGTCGTTGCGCAAAACACACACTCGTATCCATACGTGTTGGACATCATTGTCTAACGCCCAGCGGGCGCGACGGAGATGGACGGGTCTCGGGGAGGGAGGGACTACCGAGGACCTGGAATCGCGAAAGCAGCTGCTTCGTTGTGGTTGGGGTGTGGTAAGGGACATGGGATGGTTTCTCGACAGTCTGTTGGGATATGTCATGGTGGACGTTGTCGACGTGGAATTCAGGCGGTTCAGAGAACTGCTCAACAAACCGCAGCATGCGCAATCCGAGAGCATTGGACGGATGGGAAACAAGGCCTCGCCAAACGACGGGGTTGTAGATGCGGGGTCAAACGTTGATCGAACGTATCTCGACTTTACGACGCTCCGGAATCTGCATACCACGTACTTGGAGCGTCTGGTGACAGGATGCTTGCTTTCTCATGCTACTCTCGCTGCCATCATCCGACCCATTTTCGAGGTCTGCGAACGATTCGTGGCACAGGTTGAGCGCTGGGGTGGGGATGTGCTTCCTGCTTTGTTGTTTGAAGGCAGTCTCGCGGCGGGTGATGTCAAGGTAGGTGTGATGGTACAGGAGCGACTTGAAGTGGTATCGGAGATCAACAAGGTGTGTAACGTGTGGTCGGGTAAAGCACCGCTGAGAACGACTGACAGAGTCTGCATGCACTCTTGGCTTCGTTCTATGAGGAGCTGTCGCTGTCGACGTCCCGGCAGCCGTTTACTGCGACGGGAGATGCGTCCAAGTCGATTCTGCTGGCGAGCACGGGTAATCAGACGGTGCTCCAGCGGACATTTGTAAGAGGCAAGGGAATTGAATGGAACGGGGAGGTGCGACGGCATGTGGAACGATTGCTGCTTCGACTCGACCTGAACGGGTCGTTTTCGAGGCCAAAGTTGAGTGGAGATGAGATTCTGGGTTAGTCTTCTGCGGCCGTTGAGGTTCCGTCCGCAGAGGATTCGTCGGAAAAGGTCGAGTGTTCCCTTGTACACTAGCGACGAACTACCAGCGCGTGCGAAACATACTTATTGTGCGGATATGACCGGGTCAATCAGTGCTCGAATTCGACTCTCGCAACATCTCCGACATCTTTCATCCAAAGCGAGCATGGCAGCCCGTACGTTCATTATTCAAGTCCATCCAAACCTTGATTTCACAATAAATCTTGCAGAATACACTCCCCGTCTCATAGGCACACCACACACACTCGGTATGTATTCATCGTTGCGCTCATCGTGTGACTGATCACCCGTTGCAGAACACAGGGTCTTTATTGAGCGAAACGGTCAAGTCGTCTCCCCGTTCCACGACATCCCCCTCTTCGCCGACAGGAACAATGGCATCCTCAACATGATCGTCGAGGTCCCCCGCTGGACCAACGCCAAGATGGAAATATCCAAGGAAGAGTTCTTCAATCCTATCAAACAGGACACCAAAAAGGGTCGCTTGCGTTTCGTTCGCAACTGCTTCCCCCATCACGGCTATATCTGGAACTACGGCGCCTTCCCGCAGGTTTGTCTCCCGTTGCTATGCTACCCACACCCCACCTCATCCCATCCTCTGCCAGACATGGGAGGACCCAAACATCGCTCATGCAGAGACCAAGGCCAAGGGTGACAATGACCCGCTCGATGTCTGCGAGATTGGCGAGCAGGTCGGTTACACAGGTCAGGTGAAACAGGTCAAAGTCCTCGGTATCATGGCCTTGCTCGACGAAGGCGAGACCGACTGGAAAGTCATCGTCGTCGATGTCAACGACCCCCTTGCTCCAAAGCTCAATGACATCGAAGACGTTGAGCGCCACCTTCCTGGACTTATCAGAGCTACCAACGAGTGGTTCAGGTAGCCTTTTTCTCTTTCTTCCAGGATCGTCTGCTCAACGGACTCGTACAGGATCTACAAAATTCCCGATGGCAAGGGCGAAAACGCCTTTGCTTTCTCCGGCGAGGCCAAGAACAAAAAGTACGCCACTGAGATCATCCACGAATGTCACGAGGCATGGCGCCGTCTCACTGCGGGCGAAACTCCAAACAAGACATCCTCGTATGAAATCTCCATGTGCGTTCTTTTCCCCACTTCATGTTCCGATACTGACTTGTCCTAGTCGTAATGTCAGTCATGGCGGTCCTGGCTTAATCGAGCCCCACGACGCCGCGTACGCTGGCATCCCCCAGGACTCGAGGCAGCCCCCTGCTCCCATCGATCCTTCGAGTGAGTTTAATACTTGCACGTAGTTGGACAGCGCTAATGACATCAGTCTCTAAATGGTTCTATATCTCATCCGTCCAGGTCTAGGACCAACTCAAACCTCGGTAGACCCTTGTACAATACCAATACTTTTTTGCAATCATATTAGATTCGACTCCAATATGCACGTGACGTATGAGTGGAAAACTATGCTAGAGCTACACAAGTATACGCAAGAATCAAGCAACGTCCTTCCAAAGACAATTCAGTGTCTTGGGTTTTCAAGACCTTCCTGCAACGATGGATATCGACAGTGACGATCCGAGATGGACGTCACCGTCCATGTGCCTGTAAACATGTTTCAGTACACCGGATCTATTGTGCGTTGAATCGACTATACCTTCTAGTGCAGAAAAGACGGAATATTCATGCGTCATAACGCCCGAGACGGTATGGGTCTCGAGGACCTTTCCGGGCTTGCCTCCCTTCTTAGGGTTGGGCTCTGCACGTTGATATGTAAAGGTGAAGGGGGGTTCGCCGATCAGTGTGAACACAATCTCGGCTTGATCACCTGCGACGAGGATCAGATTAGCCCCTTCGATTGATATAAAAAATACCTTCGTGTATGTCTTGGTATATGCGCTTCCCGTGACCTACTTGCGCCGAGGGTAATGGATGGATGTTCATGCGCAGGTTGGCAACGGCAGCTTTACACATCTTTTGCTGGTGGGCGACAGAACTGACGATGAATTCCCCACTTTGTTGCTGAACAATCGACCATGGCGACGTTTTCGCCTCCTGCGTGTAGGATTTGCCGTTAATTTTGTATCTACCGGACCGTAAGCCAATGTTGGCATGTTGTCATTACCATGACGACTCACCCAATGGACCATGGTGGTGTCCCTTCCAGCTGGAACTGAGTCACATCACCCACACAGAATTCCTTCTTCTTGTCCAAGGGTATGATGGCAGCCGTTTCCGCGACATCAATCCAGATCGAACGCCGCAGGGGATCGAGTTCTGCCTGCTCACAATGTGAAGCATCGTGTACAGTTTCGATCGTCACTTGATAAGGTCCGACGGACGTGAAGTAGTACGATGGTGCGTCCAACTTCCAAACTTTCTCGTATACTTCCACGGTTTCATGCCGTACCTTGCTAGCAGCAAGGTTTTTTATCGATATTTGGATCTGGAATGGAGGTGTACCCTCGAGTAGAATCGTACCATCGGATGACGCTGAATCACGGAGGCTCAGCACATCATTGAGGCAGAAAGACATCCGATTGTCGTTCCTGAATTTTGCAGAGGGCTTGGGAAGAACTTCTTGTTCAAAGACCAGCCGCTCTGAACGTGGAATCACGACGCTCTTGTGGAGTGGGTATGCTGCATCCCCAACTTGCTTCACTTCATAATACTTGCGCCCAGGACTGGATGTGTGAAGTTGGAAGCGGGTGCGCGGCTGGATGCTGCTGAAAGTAGGCTGGTCCAGAACGATGGTACCAACCCCAGATTCGTCCTTCATTGCAATGTTATACATGATTTGGAAAGGAGGACGACCTGAGGGAACGATCATGATCAAATCAATCGCAAAGGTTTGTCCACTCACCTGTCAAGTCCAGGTCAACATGATCATCGTGACCTTGGCAAATCGGCGCAAGTATATGGGATCGATTATATGTCTCATATATCGACGGCGTCTGTGGGTCAAGCCTAGCAGACGGTCTGGGGACCCAATCCACATAATATGTATTATCTTCAGCAATGACGAGTCCTGGACATTGCGAGTCAAACACCTGGTGTGATAAGTCAAAGATAATGCTTTGCAATGATAAATGCCCCTACCTCGAGAAGTTCATACAAACCCTTGTGTTTGACACGAATATTGTCATTTGCAGAGCGCAAAAGCGCAGTCTGGACATAATCGGGTTCTTCGACACGGCGATACTTGACGGTCCAAGGCTGATGAAAACGTCAACACCGCCTACAGAACGTTGTGAGGGTGGACATACCCCATCACCCGTAAGCCGTAAAGGTAGCTCAGTTTCTTCGTCATCCAGGATTGTGACCCGCCTGACATCGTTCTTTACGTAGAATTTGGCCGTAGGCTAGAAAAGTTAGCGTGAAGCAGCTGAAGGGTTGATAACGTACTTTTACCCTGCGAACGTTCACGGAAACGCCAGGCACAGAAATGGATCGTTTGCATCCATAAGCGTCCTCGACGCTCACTTTCAAAGTGAGTGGGCGAGAGAATTGATTTTACAAGTTTTGTTGACGCTTACCTAGATCCACCTCAAAAGTCCCACCCTCTTTGTCTATTTTAGATGGAATAGGCACTTGTATGCGCGTAGGGAATGATTTTATGTCACGAATCTCCAGGCGATCAGTAGTGCGAGGGCCGACGATATCCAGTTCTAGATTCCATGGCGCTGTTCCCTATGCACAATATTTTACAAATGACGCTTCAATAAGCACTTACGTGACTCACCCGAAGGTCCACTTCGACGTCAACCATATTCCCAGAACAGCTATTTACCACGCGCTTGACACGTCCGGCGTCAGCTGTGGGAATGAAATCAGCGGCCGCTAGCGGATGAACAATTTGGTCGATGCTGGGTCCTTTGAGTTCCACTTTCTTGTAGTTTGCATCGCTCAGGTGTAAGAACGTATACAAGTAGTGACCGCTATGCTCGGGTTGCAATGTGAGTTCACCACGTGAGCTCGTAAATGTTTTAAAAAGGTCACGCGGATTTTCTTTGTCACGTTGTGTGCGATAGTACACCTGGAAGGGAGGACTTCCATGAAATATGAGCGAAGCGGAAACGCCAGTGTCGCCAGAACTATGGGCCGTGATCAGCGGATTTGGCACCATACAATACAGAGGGAACACACTGACCATTCGTGAATTCGCTTCCATTCGATCTCGGCTGTTGGCATAGGTTTTTCCACAACCTTACATGTCTCTGGGGAGAGAACATCACCATCGCACCACTGTGAAGACTTGAGTATGCGCATTGTTTGGTGGTAGATCCATACCTTTCCTCTAATTCCGAGGATTGTGTATTCTCCCGCCGCACTAGCACTCAAACTAAAAGGAGATTGCTGAGTCTGAAGCATGTCTTTCCAAGGCTTGGCAACTTTGCTACCGGTTTTGCTGTCTTCAGATGGATCAAACTTGACTTCGACGTTCCACGGAGCATCCAATGGGTCTGAATCAGTCACGTGAAGAAGGAGGGATGCGTCTGAACCAATGAGCAAAGAGACTGGGATTCCTGGACCACAGTTCCTGAAAGAAACCCGGGGGCGCCGAAGGATGTTAAACGACCTTGCCGTCCTTGGATTCAAACCAACCCCACGATGAAGGGATTCAGGAATCCCCTGATCAAGGGGAACGATGTTGCCCATGCCATCAATGACGCTCTCCAAAACGAATGTGATTCTCCCTAAAGATTCCACCGGTAGCGAAAGAGGAACTTTGAGTATCTGAGGTACCTTTGAAGAAGCTCTGATGACATTGCGTGAATCCCCGTATAAACGGGATGGTATGTCGCTGTCCTCGATGCCTTCAACGAGGAAGCTCTCCTTTTTACCATCGACATACTTGGACCAACGGAGGCTGAGAGGTGGTACCCCGCGGATATCAATGGTCAGGTCGACAGTGGTATCTCCTTGACAGCGAATCGCGTCGGCTTGGCCGATGGAGTCGTCCGTGTAATATGCGGTAGGACAGGGGACAACAGTAGCTTCGAGAGGATGAGCAAGTCGAGCGGCCACGCCTGAGCTATCGAGGATTCTCTCTAATCGAATAGTGCCCGGCTTGGTGATGCGTATATGCGTAAGAGATTGAGTCTTTTGTAATTGAGGATCAGGAGTGGATGGGATGTCGTCGTCATCTTCTTCTTCTTCGTACTCGTCATCTGTGGGATGAATGCGGACTGACTGAAGACCTTCGAGTCGAGCTTGTTCGATTGCCTTGAGGTCTTTCCCACCGAGCTCGATGTGCTCGACGCGACCAGTGCCAGACTGACCCTCGACATAAGTGAGTGGCGTAAAAGAGTAACGAATATTTGCTGGAGTGGTATTGTTGACGAGGATAGGGATGAGCACGGACTGTGAAGGAGGTGAGAGACAGAAAGTGAGCGCGTCTGGGTTAAGGTGTGCGGTGCTAATCGGTGACATGCGGACTGTGTGTTGACCAAGCAAGTGCTGATCCCCATGGGGAGCGTCTGGGAAGAGGAACGAAAGGAGACCAGAGGGAGAAAACACGTCGGCGAAGCGGAACTGCTCAGGGGTGGAAGGCAAGTCTGGACGTTCTGCAAAGCAGATGAGCGGGTTGTCCGTCAAAGCAGAAAGAAGGGTACTTTGTATGCCTTGGTATCCTGCTGAAATGGGGTCACTGGAGCCGAGGTGTAGACTTATGGCACCGAACAAGAGACCATCGAGAAACCAAAGAGAGAGAATTTGGAGGGCAACGACAGCCCTACTGTATGTGAGGCGTGGTATGCGCAGCTGAGAGAGAAGGGCGACGTATGCAAAGTCGATGCAGAACCATTTTCTTCCATAGGCGTAGGAATTCTGTTCGGTGGAAGCAAAGAGGATGTCGAGGACCTTGATTGCCTTGAAGAAGGGTGAGTTTGGCAGAAACGGGGCGACACTTTAGCGAAACAGACCTGCAACAGACAGCCAAGACTGAGATAATAGAGTCGCTGCGAGGGTACGTCCACGAAGCGCTCTGGTACGAGCGGACGCGACATGGCGAAGGAGGAAGACAGCGCAAGCACGTGACTACAAAGTGTATACCGTGACCTGTCTTGATCGATCGCAGGTTGGAGATGAACAACCTCCCCCCGCTGCCCTCCATCGAGGGAGATCTTCTCCTCGATGTCCTCACTCGCCAGCCCAGCAGAAACAGCTTATCCCTGCCAGACAACACCGAGCACGGCGGCGTAGAACGCCTCGCGGAACTTGGCCACACCGTGCTCAGCATGACAATCATGTGGATCCTGTTTCAACGAAGGGGTCCCTTCCTCTCTGCCACCGATCTTTCTGTGCGTCTCACAATAAAACACGTCCCTATGTCCTCATCGCCCTGCCACAGGAAAAGCATAGAGACCTGATGGACGATGACAACATCAAACACTGGCTCACTTGTTACAACTTAAAGGCTAGGGTGAGGGGCCTCGATGATAGATCAAGGCTCGACGAACCGACAGTGAGATATCTTTCATGGTTTCTGACAAGTCATTCTTCATCTTCACTAGGAAGAACGTATGCTCTTTAGCTCCTATGTCGGAGCGGTATATGTACAAAAAGGATTTCCTGCTCTCCTCAACTGGATAAGCCGCCTCGTCAGCCCTGATTCAGAGCCACTTTCGGCACCAGGAAGCAATGCCACCGCCGTCCCCCCACCGCCTCCTCCCTACACGTCAGCAAATGCACCTCCCCCCACCTCCCCCCCTCCATCTATGCCACCTTCCGTGCCAACGGGGCCAGGAGTGCCGCAAGTAAACACATTGGCTTTGTTCAACCAGACATGCGCACAGCGCGGCTTTGTCATCAGCTGGGCGAGTGAGTCAGAAGGCCCTGCACACCAGCCCCGCTGGTCAGTCAAGTGCTTTGGTAAGCGTCTCTTTCACTTCTCCTCGACCGCCACTCATGTCATTCACAGTCAACAATCAACTGAAAGGCACAGGCACAGGCAGGAATCAGAAAGTGGCAAAAGAAGAAGCAGCACGTCAGGCTTTCCAGACATTGGGTTGGGGAAGTAAGCACTTCTAGTCCTTATCCAACGTCGCATGGTATTAAGCCTATGTAGCGTTTACATGAAGTGGTTCTCCTTTAGCAGTTGAATGCACGCAGTGTCAAGATAGCCTTGTTGTAAAGTACAATTGTAGCATTACTTGCGCATGTTCAACTCAGCAATAGTCCTTGGGGATGTATTTCTAAATCATAACATATCCTCTGTCATACGATAGGAAATTGATAGATAAGACGGACCGCTGTGCAGATAACAAAAACGTGTCTCAGAGTTCTACATCAGCCAAAAGAATACATATGCCGCTAATAGACCAAGAAGGACCTTGAGTGGTGGATCCATGTTGGTCCAAATCGATGATGCGGTGGTGATGAGGTCGTTCGTGGCCGCGGGTGGCGAACCCCCAAGGGTGTGACCTTGGCCAGAGAAGGCACCAGTGGACGACGAGTCCGCGAATCGTTTCACCGCGTTTTGCAGTGCCCTGTAAGCCACGTTTCCAGTGCGCAAACGGGCGTCAAAAGAGTCAGCACGTACGTTCGGTCAGCACCGCGGATCATGTGAATCTGTTTCGAACCCTGCAAGAAAACGAATGTCGGCCTCAGGGTCGGGACAGATTAGCTGTGGGGTAGATGCAAGCATGGAACCACCCACATCGCGGAGACTTTGTAGGTGGATGCCACATCCCTCGCAGCGTCAACGTCACACTTGACAAAGTTCACATTGGGATACTGCTTTGCTAATGCCTCGAATGTTGGTGCTATGGCATGACAAGGACCACACCTTGTCGACAGTCAGAAACAGCCAACCACCCGACAAAGACAAGAGGAATCACCAGCTTGCGTGGAAGTCAATCACCTGGGGGTGAGATGAGTTAACCAATTCCAAGTGAAGGAAAACCGCCGCTCACTGTTAACTTATTCGAATCCGAAATTATGCCATTGAGCTGGGACACTGAGCTGACGTGTGTAATTGACATGTTGCTTGTTCGTCCAAGCTGAAATGATGGAACTAAAGTGGCGAGTGGAACTACCCATTATGGAAAATAGTTAATGACCACCCATCTCGAACTAAAGTGTGTGCAACCATATAGTAGTATCAATTACCAGGCTGGATTGAAGGAACGAGAGGAGGCAAATCTGTCTTAGTACAACCCTAACTCCACCTGATTGCGGCGTATGTCATAGAGATGTTCGAAATAGAGATGAAATCGTCAAGCATCCAGTCAAAGGGAGCCAGTTTGAGTTGTCGTGTCATCGGAAGAGACTTGTGCCTAGCATCAACGCCCCGTGAAGATTCCACCATGGCCATGTCCAGGTGTGTTTGTCAAACAGGCCAGACTGTTTTCTCCTGCTGACGATGCTCTTCGTCGACGGGTGCGCGGTACGTGATTCGTACCATCAAGCATTGTTTCCCCTCTAACTCCAGTATCCAGCGGTGACCTTGTCAGGGAGTGATATCTGCTTTTAGGAGATGCATCAGAGCGAGACCTTGCATGAGCAGCGTCTCTCCCAGTCAAGAGATGATGCGAAACTCGTGGTGAGATGCTGTGACTCGACGTGTTGGCCGGTGGGTCCACCTTCTGAGATCCTACTTTCAGCACCAGATTCTTCTTCATGATGTGCATCAGACCTGCTTTCTTCCCTTGCAATGGATGGAATAGGTATGGCGAGCAGGAAAACGTCAAGGGTGTCAAAGTTTTCTCCCCAGGGAGAGTCTTCCCACTTCCATCCACCTTGCGATCGTTGACGAGATAGTCGAATTTCCAGTGCAATCTCAAACCGTGCGCATCGCTGTTCGGTATCGATGCCATAAATGCTTCCGTTCCAAGCACAGTGTATACGCCGTTAGCCTTGACGCTGAGGGTTGCTTGTCTGGAAATATAGTCACGAGTCTCGTCACCTGCTACCGTCACCATTCTAAGTGTCGGCGGACCGTCCAGCGTGGCATAATGGAATGCAAATGTTTCTCGCTTCGTCGGCATAAACTCAGCAACCCCTGCAGTGACGCTGGACCCGGCGTCCTCCGCAGACTCGTAAGGATGCAACGAACGGGTCCGCGGCGAGTAACCCATCAGTTGCATGGACGACCTAACTGCTCGGAATCCTTCTTGATCAATCCACAAGTCTATCATCATGTGCTCTATCCACGAGAGTCCTGCTGGGAGCATTACGTGCTTCATGAGCAGATCTGCCCTGTCGGACACATGGGCATCGGTTGCGCACGAATAAGGGGACACAGGTAGTGATGCATGTTCCGTGGGAGAAGGTGGTGCGTTACGCACGAGGTTCGGCTCAGCTTCGTTAACTTGCAATCGGGGGGACCTTGTACGGCTAGGGAAACGAACGGCTCTAGCTCTTTCGAGTGGACGGCGGTGGCGTTGCCGACCTACTGGCGATGACAACTGTGAGATTACGTCCGCCGATGATGATGGCGAAGGAGGCGCAAAAGTTGGTGTTGGTAGCGTAGAGTACATGGGGAACGTGGCAATCGTCAATGATTGGTCACCCTGAAGATCTGCTTTGGGTGCTATAGTGGTGTCGCTGAACTCCATGCTACTCGGACAGGAAGCCTGCGAATCCCATACTTCTTCGAGCTTGCCTTGTTTGACGAGAACTGGCGTCGAGCAATCGTCTAGTATGCCTGAGCATCCAATGTCGCCACTCAGGACATCGCCAGGAGAATGGATTGCGTGTTTCAGTTTAGCGGGGACGACTGTGGCAGAACAGGGGTCGCTTGAAATCCCAGCATGGCGCTCGTTTGGGGATTCTGGAGCGATCCACATATCATACGAGTCCGATTTCCAATTCTCGAGTAAGGCGTCGCCGCGAGCTATGTCCCTTGCCACGTTCCCAACGGTGGTGTCGTGCTTATCATCTCGCAATCTCAGCGATTTATCACAGGCAGAGAGCGGGAAATCGCAAACACGTATTGTCTCTTCCAGAAGAACTGGTATCTCCCCTGAGGTCAAAGAAGTCAGCAACTCATCAGCGTTTAGGATGGGAGACGGGGGGAGCAGGGTGGCGGATAGCGTCCGCAAGTCGGAGGATGTACGCGTCAGCCGTGTATGGGTAGAGCTGAGGACCATGATGATCGTTGGTTCAACAATGACACGGCCAGCTCATTTGCTATAAATGCCTAGTATTCCAAACCGTCAGCCTCTATGCGCAATCCAATCTCGATATGGGTGCAGTCTTTGTGTATCATTTCGCCCCCTGTGTACGAGCAATGAAGTCACGTTCCTTCGTGCCCACTCTCTCTCTATTTTTGAGTAAGCAATAATCGCCATACTCGTTTTTGCCTTCCCACCAACGCCCAGGAATCCAGAATGCCCTGGTCACCCGCGACGAGTGTGACGCATCAAGAAAAGGCAAACATGCGACACGCTCCCATTTTTGCTCGTCGGCGGCGTAGCGAGGCTCATTTTGAGAAAACCTTGGATGCCGAGGAAAATCAAGATCCACCAGGTAGTCGCAACTTTCCACAGAAACCTACAAGTGTATTGATAAAGGGCAAGGGGATAAAAGAACGAGACTCCGCACATAGTATTCCTGAACCTCTTTGTTGAGGTCATTTAGGCCGGCCGGGGTGATCTTGGAACCTTTCCTATCCCACCATAGCTCGCCTTCCACGTTCCCCGATCCGAAGTGTACAGGAAGTAATCCTTCAAAGTCGCTTTTCACAAAGTCGACGGATACAGCGTCCGGCACCAAATAGTGCCCTGGGAAACGGTGCCATTCTTTTCCAAGGCACAACTTCAGATCTAACTGCTTGAGAATTGTAGTGTTGATGCTTGGTCTGTCGCTCTCCTGTACTCCGGCCGGTAAATGTGGTAGAAGACCGGTGTCGTTGAGGAGACGAGGTAGCTCGAAAGCCTCAAACCGACTAAAGACAGATAACGGTGCGTGATAGTAATGCCATAGTGCAAAGATGCGGGAGATGGACAGTAGGCCGGAGAGTAAGATAATAGCAAGGGTAGTCATGCTGAATACAGTCGATTTCGAGGCCTATTGTCAATGTAAATGTTGGTAGGGCGTCGAATAAGTCCAAACTGAATCCCACCTTGTATGGTGATTTCGTCACATGGATATACACGACTTCTAACCATCCGCGCAACAAGTAGATAGTAACGGCTGCATTAAAACATATGAGCGGATACACTGGGAACATAAATCGCTCCTCTTTATGTGGTTGTGCTGTTAGTATTGAAACCCACAAGTATAGTGGAGCGAGCCGCAATGCGAGGACTGTGAACGGCGAACTTTCATTGGGGCCTGGATTCGCGAACCCGAGACGCTTGCGGTCGAATTGATATGTAATCGCAAGCGAAGGCAGCGAAGAAAACGCAAGCACCAAAAGGATGTTGAAGTTTAAGAAGAGGTTCAGAATGTAGAAGTACCAAGGCGACGTTCCGTATAGGTCAGGGCCGCGTTCAGAACCACTAAAGATGTTGTATCGGACGATATTCCATGGGACGATAGTCCACCTGCCATATGCTACGCTGTCGATGCAGACCACAGGGACCTGACGTGAACAGAGCATGAACATTGGTGTCATGTGCAGAACGAAGAACTTACAAGAATGAGAGCAGAAACAAGGCCAGCCAGGATAAGATGCCGCCAACGTGCAAGCATCCAGTTGACGCGTAAGGCGGGGTCGACTTTATCGCCACTGAGCACAAAGAGTTCCTCGAACACAAAGGGTATTGAGAGAGCAAGTGCGAATGGCCACCCTACAATGGCTGCAGTAGCGAACAACATAGTGGCATAGAGCGTCCTTCTTCTATTTTTGACGGTAGAAGGCTCCAGCGCAAATGCGAAGGCGAGTGCAGTAGCATACATGGCGAAAGAGGAAGGTAAAAAAGCTACGGTACGTTGAGAGGCTAGGTGAGGTGAAAAGAATGGTAAATACCGGAAGCAGCGTTCCACATGCCTGCATTGAATAGCAGGATAAAGAACAGATAACGACCAACTCTGTCGTTGATCTTTTCGACAACAGTGCGAAAAAATTTGACTTCGCAGACGGTGGACAAGACTGCGAGGAACATCCGCACAGAAAAAAAGGCTGGTCGCTGAAGTAAACCATGTTAGTTCCAGGACGGAATTAAGACCTGCCAGTATTACTTTTCCAAAAGCAAACACAGAGGACAAACGGGCTGCCGGCAAATGGAGCAAGACATAGGCCCAGCTTCGTATTGAGAAAGTGGGAGTTACTTCCCACGTCTGAAATCCACGACCAAATTGTAGAAAGTGGAGAGGCTCCCAGAAATTGAAAACTACGTGATTGAGTGGGTGTGTGGACGGTTGAATGAATGTAAAGCTAACCTTCATCACAATCTTGTATGTTGGAGTACATTGCACCTGCTACTCGGATAAGGAGTAGGATACGGACAGCAGTTTGAAAATCGGGGACCCATGGTTTTCGAGCGGCTCTGACTGGTGTGTTAGAGAGTTGGAGCACGGTGGGAAAAGGTATACCTCCGCAGTTGATCCTGTAAGACGCCAGTGTGTCTAGTTGAGTGGGGCGGAGCGGGCTTTGGAGGATACGGGCGTCTGAGCCGCAAAGTTTGTACGCCAGAAGCCATCCTTTGATGGTCCACGTTGACGAAGCAGGCAACGGTGTCGGTCCTCGGGAGTTATGGTCGATGTCAGATCACGTGACTTTCCATGGATCGCGGAAGGATCGAGTACCGTTGACGTTGTACATAAGTAGTGACCGCTGAAGCTTACAAGCCTTACTCGACGGAGTAATGAAGGGGAAATCTGCATGCACCGTTTTTTCCGTGGGTTCTGAATGTCTATTGTCCGGGGTGTTACTTACTGGGGAGGAAGTTGGTTGACCCATTGAGGGGGTGGAGTGATTCGCCGCTGGCAAGGCCGGATCGGGGAGTCGTTGTGGCTCGGCGAGTAGAGCGACAGGCATCCGCTTCTCGAGAAGCCGTCGTGCTTCCAATCTAGCCACTCCCCTCCTTATTTCTTTCCTTCCCCCATCACCTAAACACTCCCACTCCCCTCCCCCTCCCCCGTCCTAGTTTCTCTCCCTCCTCAGCACGATGGGAGACACCATCGAAACCGCTCAGCATTTCATCTATGTGTGAGTATTTTTCACCAACTCGCCCTTTCTGTTCCCTCTCACTGCTTCCCCAGCACCCAGGTTTATTTTTGCTGTGAGTCAGACGTTTACCTATTCGCATTCAGACAACTGAGCCTCCCGATTTCCCTCAAGGCATGTGTAAGTCCCTATTTCCTCGTGTGTGCACGTCTCTCTGGCATCACATTCACCGCCAACAGACGCCGTCGTCGTGTGGGACTGGATCATCAGTCTTCCCAGAGAATGGCGTTTCGTATGTAGATTTACATTCTTCTGTGTATTTCACTTATTCTATCATCAGATCTGGAAAACCACCTGGACACCGGTCAAAATAGCTTACCTCTTTTGTCGGTACGTCAAATACTTGGCACCACACCACTTTAGCAATTCAACTCTTCAATAAGCTACTGGGTCATCGCAGTCGTACCATATCTCTTGTACGCTTTCGTAACAAATCATACCCAAGAGAAGTGCGAAAAAATTTTCAAGGTAAAATATATCTTTCGTCCTCGTTTGAAAATGAGCTGATTTTTGCAGATCCCCGTCGCTTTGGCAATGTGGAACCAAGTCGGGTCAGAGTGTCAGTCCTTGATCCTCCTTGAAGTTCAAATTCTAATCAAGAAATAACTTCAGCCGTTCTGCTCATTCGTACATATGCATTTTTCAATCGCAATGTCTACCTCCTTTTGGGACTCGTTTGTGCCCTGGCTGGTGTGGTTGCATACCAACTCTACGTGGACGCGTCGCAAATGATACGTCAGTGAAATAAAAACATGATGTCCGCTCCTTGATTATTAACTTTCAGAAAAGTTTTGGCATTCGTGACTCCCCCATACGTGAGTCACGAATCAGCACTTACAATCCTGCACCCACTCACAGCTCCTTGCAGGGCCCTTGTTTCCCGGCATCAAAGCCACACTCCGCGCACCTACTTGGTAATGCTAGACCATTTTGTTCCATCAACTATTGAACGTACTTTGTGTAGGATTTTTTGTGCGTTCGTCCAGGGCTCTTACGTTTCCATGCTCATATGCTATATGAAACAAGATTGCGCCACTCTTGTTCGATACCCTCGTCACGGCCATGACCGTTTGGAAGGCATTTCACATTCGTATCAGAAACGGAGGAGCGAATAGCAAGCTCATCCAGACGTTCCTCCGCGAGGGTAAATAGCGCATATATCCATGCGTTATTATATTAAATAATGTTTTCTTCAGGTGTCTTTTATTACATCCTGATCTCTATTGCAAACTTGGTAAGTTCGGTCGGCAGTATTTAATCATAGAAGGGTGACTCACCAGTAACGACAGATCAATGGGATCTTCTACCTCCAGTGAGGCCCAACCCACACCCCCTGCAGAATTACTCACCTGCATCGTTGTCTAGACCGCGCCAGGTTATATCTGCACTGAACATTCCCCTTAGTGTCATGATGGCACCACTGCTTGCTTGTCGTCTTGTGAGTCCACTGATTCCAGTATTCTGACACTGCATTCACCACGTTTAAGATTCTGGATTTGAGGGAACGAGGGGCGGAGACAGTTTCCCATTCGGAAGGAACAGGTATTGGCGCGTTCGCAACCAAATCTGGGGTAACCACTTCGTCCAACGGCCCACCGCATGTGAAGCGCGGGGGTCTTGGAATACGTCACCGCGGCCCTGGGTCCACCATCGCCTCGAATGTCATGCTAAGCACCATTGGAACCATCCAACCCGATCTTGAAGTAGCTGACGTGGAGCTGGATGAGATGCATTTTGAATCCGGCATGGGGTTTGCTGGTGATAGTTCTCGGACCCTCGGTTCACTTGAACATGCAAGTCCTGCCCCGGCCTATAACACGGTCGAGATGGGATCTCCCCCTCGGCACGATAGCATAAGCGAGGATGGCGAAGCAGGGGCTACATCGGGCATCCGAGTTGATGTCGAGAAGACGACGTCGACCATGTGACATTCAATTCAAGAGTTTTCTTTCATTTCGGAACGGCATCGGATTAATGATCCTGCTTACGGTATTCACTTTCTTGCACGCTTCCTCCGTTTTTTGTGGGGCCCTGTGGAAGGGTGAAGCTTTAAAGTCACTGTCTAGAATACGATACGCAATGACGGCTGGAAGGGATAAGCGGTGCTCTCCCGATTCGTTGGTGTTCATGTTCAAAGAATAAGAGTAGTAACTCATGTCGTCCAATCGATGGTGACTATGCTGATACCAAGACCCTCCGGGCGACCCTGGACCTGGTGGGGGCAAAGCATATGTGGTACACCTCGGTACGAGCTCGTGATGGCTAGCTCCTACAAGGTTACATCAAGTCATGTACAGCGTCAATAAATACATCAAGATTTCTCCGGAGCGCCTCCAGGCTACAAACGGCCTCACCGAATATTGACATGTCAATCATTCACACGCGGACGTCGAGTTTCATCCCACGATTTCTTGGTCTGTCCGGGACTCGCTGAGTCAGCTTCGGCCCACTCAAGCTGGAGCCTCAGCCTGGAGGTGTTGAACAATCCTTACAAGTATGCTACTCGCCCTGCCACAAGAAATTCTACTCTACATTCGTACATTCTTCCCTTCTCAATAGACGTGTTGGCTGACTCGTCTTACAGTCTCCTTTGTGGATATTCCAGACCTTGCAGCCCTGTCGCGTGTCTCCAAGCAGCTGGCCTTGTTGACAGTTGATCCGGTGCTCCATCGTACACGTTTAACAGTGGTGGCTCCTTCGCGCATTCAACACTCCCTCTTTGGTAGGAGCCCAGAGGGCATTCTCCTCAGACCAACTATCCCGGAACTCATCCACCGGGGCGTCATGCGTGGACTCCAGATCGAACGGAGACTGCGCACCGGTGACTATCTCTATTCTCCACACGCAAGTATCGTCCCTTTGAAAATTTCCGTGTCATATTGACGTTCCATCCCAGTCTGTGAAGCAATATGAACATTCTCGGCGTATCCAGCAAATACACACCAAGGTCCTATTGTCTTCTTATCTCCGCACTCGACTGTCCCCGCCCACCGCGCTCAAATCGCTTCATTACTCGCACGTTCTACCGGACATCGAGTCATCGATGCTCTCCATCTCCCGCTCCCTCTTGCCAATGGTGCACAAGTTGAAATGGTGCATTCAAAAGGACAACATGTCGAGGATCATTCGAGCACACACTTTTAGTGCAATGCATACAAGTCAATCCACCCATCCCTTCAATGGAGGCTTTGGTACGTGGGTCGAGTTGAAGGGTGCAAATATCTTTGGAGAGTCGGAAAGGGTTCGACTAGCTCTGTGCCCTGATGTAAGGAAGATGATCAAATTTTACGAAAACATGGCGTGACGATGCAGTGTCCGCGTTTGCGATATTTGGAATTCGTGGATGCCCATCTAATTTATTCCAGTGGTACTGTATTCCCATGTAACAAGCTAAATGTGTTCATAGCGGTACACTGCTTACCGTGGTGAGGCTACCATTCTCGGACGCGACTGAATCCTGCGCTACGGAAAAATGGAGAAAGCGATTCATCGGCATCCAAGGAAGATAATCATCGAAGTCTGTGTAGACTCAGTCGAATCCGCAATGGCGTCAGTGCTTAACGCAATCCCGTTGTGTATGTAATTGACGCAACAACGCTCCTAGTGCCGTTCGGGGAGGAGCAGACCGCCTCGAGTTATGTGGCGACCTGGGCCATGGCGGGGGAACTACACCAAGCATCGGATTGCTCCGATCTGTAAAGAAGGCAGTCCCACATGTTCCTATAATGGTGTGCGCCTTTTGGGTTCCGTAGTCGATTGTTGACCATCGTGGCAAGGCAATGGTCAGACCTCGCACAGGGGACTTTGTGTACAGTGAAGAGGAGGTGAATGTCATGCTTCAAGATATTTATGTGTTCAAGGATCATGGCGTCCAAGGCGTCGTATTCGGTGCGCTCACTACGGCTGGTGATGTAGCTGAAGGCCTGGTCAGACAGTGGGTCTCAACGCCATTTTCCAAAGTGAGTATTGACTTTGAGCGAGACTCATCTCGGCAGCAGAACCTCTAGAAGGCGAGTCGTTCTGTTATTCTACCACTCGAGGCTACACTTGCAATGTAGTTTGCTTCCATCGTGCATTTGATATGACCCGAGACTTGAAGAGTGGTATGTTTGATGTCCTACGGAAGACACTGGGATAGCTCATTCGCACACCAAAGCATGGAAAACATTGTCCAAGATGACTGGAATCACAAGAGTGCTGACAAGGTAATGTCGTCTATCAAGGTAGCACAGGGTCCCGGAGGCTGAATTAGGATCACCTCAAGTGGTCAACGTAGAGTTGTCACCACTCCAGAAGCCCTCGAAGTTTTGGCATGGATGTTCGACTCAGCTGGCCTTTCGTATACGAAGATTCTCCCGGGCTCTGGTATCAATATTTCGACCATTCCAGTGTTGTGCAAGGCTCTCCTGTCGCACGGACTGCAGGAGATCCATCTGAGTGGCGGTACATGGATAGATGGTCGTTCCGAACACAGACCTGATGGACTGGGAATGGGTGAATGGAGTATTTGGAGGACCGACGAAGAGGCTATCAGAAAAGTGAGAGAGTTCGTAGATGAGTTTTGAACAAGCCTTAGCCATTGACGAGTGTAACCGACATCACGTGACCTGCGGCCATTGTTAATCGACAGAGCGTGGCTGGAGCGCTTTCAAGATAATGGGCATTTCGCCGTCGTCTCCCCCAACGCCAGGAATATTCGCCTGAGAGAACCGGAGAAAAAAAGACGGTACCTTTCAAATGACGATGAAGCGAGAGTTGGAGGCATTGGCAGGAGAAGTTGACCTAGACACCCCTCGAATGAAGCGACGCAAGGAGCTCCCCGCGCCCACGGAGTCAACCGTCCAACCAGCCCAACCATCCACAGCAATAAATAGCGACGCAATCGTTCACGATACGGACGGCAACGTCGTTGATGCAAGTGTGTTGAAGGACCAAGCAACCAAGTGGTGGCAGGCGGTCAAGGATGCAGTCAATAAAGAGTACGTTACAAAACCATGCTTGCGCGCCGCTTTGCCAGTTTCTTTTCTGACACTGGTCTACAAATGGCTGAAAACATTTTTCAGAGGCAACATATGCTCTCCAGCTTTCATGCGACTACCCTCCAAACGCCACTATCCAGACTACTACAACATCATCACAAGTCCCATCTGCCTCGACGACATCAAGAAAAAAATTGATGAAAATGTTTACTCTTCCTTCGACGATGTTCGCCTGGACTTTGAATTGTGCTTTACCAACGCTAAACGATACAACATGAAGGATAGTCAAATCTGGTTGGATGCCAGGTTCCTGCTCGTCAGTATTCTGTGATATTTCCCAGTATCTTCTCCGTTCAATTCCGTATATGTTCACAGAAATTCGCCAACAAGGAGTACACCAAGCTGACTGGTAAGAAAGTGAAGAAAAGTAGTGACCATGACGAAAACGGCGAGGAGAAAGCCGAGGGTGATGGTGACGACGACAAGAAGAAGAACAAGCCACCGAATATGAACCGGCTGCTCAAGTCAAGGCTACAAAAGCTCGTAGAGAAAACAGATGAGGAAACGTGGGTCGTGTATCTTTTTTCAATCAGTTACTTAGTTCGATTCTTCCAGACATCGTGTCCTTTCTGACGTGTTCATGGAAATGCCATCAAAGAAGGATTATCCTTCATACTACAAGCAGATAAAGCGCCCAATGTGTCTCGAGTACATCTTCGTATGTCAACATACACATTCATGGAGGGTTGTATTCAATTTCAACCCAGAAACGACTAAAACGCAAGGAATACACTACTTCCGAGGAGTTTGCCAACGAAATCGAATTAGTGTTCTCAAATGCCCTTGAATTCAACCAAGATCACAGTCAAATATGGGAGGACGCTAGTACCCTTCGGGTTGGTTTACCCTCTGTTACGGTGTCACGACACTCACAGTTACCATAGGATTACTTCCGACAACTCATGTCTGATCTGCCTCCCCCGCATGCCCTCCCCAGGTACACGAAAACACCAGGTAAAATCAAGCTAAAAGTCCCGAACGCATCATCTGGAACGACGACTGTTCCGCAGTCGTCAGCGGATAGTTCGGGTATGAAGCCTGCGCAAGACCGCGCCGCAGGTTCCCTGACATTCCGATTACCCGGTTCTGGCACCACCGCTAGGAGCCCCGTACAAGCCCACGAGTCGTTGCCTAAAACAACCCCAAATCTACCAGTCACATCTGCAGTTGGGATCTCCGTGGTCCAACCTCTCGCGCCGAAGCCCACACCTACCGCAACCCCTGTCTCGACGACATTTGCTCCAACCGAGTCTTCGCGTTTACCAACCCCCGTCCCTACGCCTACCCTAGCAGTTGCGACGTCAAAGGCTAATGTACCTCCCTCTCAACTTGCCATTCAACCTCAGTACTCATCCACTCCACAATATACGCACTATCCCAATGCAACATACCATCCCACAACGCAGCCTAACACCACTTCGAAACCAACGACGGTCGCAGCTTCAACTGCAACGCCAGCCAACCAGCTTCGCAACGCTCACTCTGTCTCAAGATCCCCTGCACCATCACTGAATGGGCACAGGCTTTTGAGGGAGGTTTTCATCACTATGAAACCCCGAGAAAGATTCTTCTTGCTGGACCATCGTGACGGAGTCAAGTCATGGGCTATGAAACTTGGCCACGGTGAGATATCCCTGACCATAACAGACATAAAGTTTCTCGGAGACGAGGACCGAGATAGCAGTGATGAGGATGCCGAGACTCACGATATTGAAGAAGAGGAGGAGGAAGAGCCGTTGCCAAGGAAACGTGGACGCGGCCGTCCGCCCAAGAACTCAAAGGTCAAGGCTAAAGCGAAGAAGTCTGAGACTTCAGGAAAGAAAGCTTCAAAGGCACCCACCCCATCACGCGAGAGCATTCAGGTTCTGTTGAATGGTAAACCCGTCGATGAGAAATCCGAACAGGAGGGGGTTTGGGATGTAGAATTGCAAAGCGGTACGAACGTATTAGAAATGGGGGAGAAGGGTGGTCATGTCTGGAAAGTGTACTTGGAAAGGATGACCATCGCTTGATTGGGTAGCTTCTAGCCATTATAATTCCTCGCTCTCCAGGTATCTATCCCTTATTACTTAATGGTGTATCCTTCACCGTAACATTTATTCTATCATGACATTAGTGATTCCATTGTCCGTTCGTAATGAAAAAGCTTCAATTCCTAGGTCCTAGTGGTCCATTGTTGTCAGACATCACAATCATCTCATCTCTAGAGTCTGATTCATATTCTTCCAGCTCTTCAGGTTGATACACCTGGTATCTTCCTGTCCTCTCCACCTCACTCTGGACATACTCCCGGAGCATTTCTTCTCTATTTATTGGTCGAACTTCGTAGCCTTCCGAACCTCGTCGCACCCTCCGCCAGTTGTACTCATCTTCAGGGTCTGCGTCAATCTCCACAGAGTAGGATCGGGGCGGGAGGGATTCATGCTCAAAGTCTGGATGGTAAGGAGGCAGCGCGGATGTGTAAGCACGAGTAGACAATTGTTCCTCGACGGCGCGCGGGCGTGCATTGGAAGGGTAGAGGGAGGGGTTAAAGTCGCCGTTTTCATAAGTCCAGGGACTATCAGGGAGCTTGAATGGTTTTTGGTGCTCTAATGCCGGGTCCCTCGGCGGCCAGCTCTCAGCATCTCGGTCTGGGATGCAGGTATCAGTTACTTGTGCGCACTTACCGACAGGGACGAGGATAGGAACACACGACACCCGTGCTCCTCCAAGTACCTGATACACGCAGAAATTGCATACCACTCACCAATCCCGATTGACAACTGGAACCTCAGGCCAGTTCCTTCAGGGACCGTGGGACAGCACCAATAAAGTGGATTGCTGCCCAGAATAGAACCAATGTTCTTCCAGACTCCTAAATCCTATCCAGAAGTTAGCGGTCGTCAGGAGGCACTTGTGGCACATACGTAGGGAAACTTGATCTAACAGTGGGATGAGCTGTTGTGGCACATTCAGAAACATGACTCACCTCTTGTATCTTGCCGTTGCGTTTGAGTGTAGCGGCCTTGTCCTTTTCCCATCCTTCAATCGTTGTGGTATTGCTTCTCAAATTACAGAAGTGATATAAACTGCAATATTTTCAGTACGAGTTTCTCACAACCGACGAAAACAAACCTGAAGGCGCCAACGGCAAGGACAACTGGTATCACAAATACGTAGTTCATAATGAGGCAGATGAGCTCAGAACTAGACAAATCGTCCTGGACGGAATGAACACGGAGAAATCCTGATTGTGGTGGGACTCACGTAGTATCTGCTTTTCATTGTGGCCATAACCCTCCGCGTTATCATGGAAAGGTGATAGGTGCATGTGACATCCACATAAAACAAGAAGCGAAGAAAATGGCCGTAGTTGAAGTGACCGATGCAATTGTTCACCCAAGGGCAGTGGTGATCTGAACCAGGGAAATGAAGAACATAGGATTCTGACCATGAAACAGCACAAACCCATTCGAAGCACGCATCTAAAAGGCCAAGTCAGAACTGCCGAGTGCAGGAGGACGTCTTGACCAACCGACTGCACTCTCTACAATGATGTGACCTCGGGGGTTTGTATTTCTCACAAGTGCGACAGTACCGGGGTCCTCCCGTGAGTTTCTTGACTTCGTATCCCTCGCCGGCATGGAAGTTGGGTTCCTGGACCTGGTGTCAGACAACTGGAGCACGAAAAGCAGCCAATCTGACCCATCCATCGGGCACCCGACCAGGGTCAGTGAATATGCATAGGTAGTAGTTCCATAGCAACATGACCGCCGATACACTGCATGACATGTCATGGAAAAGTCAAGCAGACAGAGAAACGACTTGCTTGAATGGCACGAGTAGCACTATGAGCTCAATGGTCCATTCGCGACCGTACCAAGGCCATATGATGAATATCTGTGAAGTGAGTACGGGGAAGAGTATTAAAAGCAGCACAAAGCTGATGATGAGGATGGACAACAAAGGATGCATAAGAAGAGAGGCGCGGTCCTGACAAATGTCGTTTCGCCACTTGCCATGCTACAACATCGTGCTGTATGGCGTTCAACCTCACAGTGCCGAATTGACGGCCAACGTTCATGTAGGTTTCACTAGACCCTCCAAGCTCGTACTGACATCAAGGATTACAGTCGTGAAAACGACAACGACGAATGCAGAGAACGGGTCCTCTTCTATATTATCACGTATGTCTCGAATGATCACTTGTGCTTTATCCTCATCAATTTATTCCCTCCAGGTTTAAGCAACAGAACGCAACCAAGAGCCCCTCAGGCTCTTGACGCTGACTCGCAACACAAGACTCGCGTTGACAGAACGCCCCGTCCTCGAGCCACTTCTTTCATCTCAACTCGGTCTGCACAGAAAAGGGATCATGCCGCTGCGAAATGGTTTACAGACGTTCGAGAACTTGACATTAGCAATGTGGATCAACCCAAGTCGTTGCCGCGCAAAAGACGATCTGATTTTTTAAAGTCGCATGAAATGAGACCCAAGACAGACCTGAATGCACTGTTCGCGCCTTCCGCTGTTCACTCCGCTGTCTCGTTGCGACTGCAGACCAAAAAAGAGCTGGGTGGCGACTACACCAGCTACCTTCCAGACGGGTACGCGGATCCATATCGGCTCCCTGTAGCCTACGCTCGCTTGGTTCTTGGCCGCAATAAGCACATACCCTTGAGAGCGCAAACTGCTGCCTTGAATATCGTTGAGAAAGCGGTTCAGGGAAAAATAACCAGGCAGGGTACGTGGTCACTTCGTGCTCGGTCCTGACTTGGCTAACAATCGTGCCATATAGTCGTTTAGATGTTTCCACGTCTCTGTTCTCAACCTGAAATAAACATAATAATACGAGAAAACTATGGGTGCGAAATCTCCGTAGGGTGTGATGTGGGCGAATGCTCGGGTAATGAAACAGAAGGTACACTAGTATCTTTGGGCTCATCACTGACGATCGTCGGTGAACGTGGCCGAATCCACTCTGGGAGCTCAAAGTCCCTTACTTCTTCCAAGCTCTGGGGGACTTTGGTGCCAAAGGCGGTCACATGCCTTTGCGTTTTCCGCACGTTCGGTGCAGATTGATTCCGAAGAGCCCATTGCATGAGCACGCATGGTTCAGGCTTAAACGTAGATGAATGTGAAGACTTGGAGGTGGCATATTCAGGAGTGCCATGGGAAGGAGATTCTGCATCGTCAACGCGTGATGCCCGATAGCGTTTGTAGGGTCGGTCCGAAGACATTGATAATGTATCCGACGAAACCTTGGAGAATGGCTTCGTGGGTGACGAAGGAGTGTGTATAGAGTTTGAATTAGCTCCAGGGGAGCCTACCCCCTTCTGTCGAGTTTGCGGAACTTTGATTTTTAGAATGATTGACGGGGTAGGAGGTTTTGGTGAAACGTGGCTTAGAGGCTCCTTCATAGTGGAGTTAGACTCTGAGCTACACACGTCCGAGCCTTGCGGAATCGTGCTACTGGGTCTGTTGGCATCCTTAAGATCTGCAAGCTTCTTCTCCGAAGGGAGAAGGGTTCTATAACGTTCCTCGAGGACGGACGCGACTTGAAGCATTTCTTGTCGGCGCCTCTCGCCTTCAGCGTGGATCGGGGAGTCATCAGTCTGGGTATCAGACAAGCTGACAGTCAGCTTGTCTTCGTTCGTAGCGGGTGGTATGGAGAATGACGCAGCAGGCAAACCAAGGAACGCAGAGCCATCTATAAGTCTGAGCTGTTCGATACGTTCCTTGAGCTTGTACTGTTCGTGTTTCAGCTTCTCCTTCTCGCGCAGGCGCTGTCGCTTTTCGCGGAATTCGTACTTGCGATGACGTTTCTCGTATGCCGCATCAGACGTGTCTGCGTTATCCTGCTGGGGATAGCCGGAACGAATGTGATTACACGTCATACAAACCGTGGTTGTGCGCACCTCTCCTGATGACCGAGGCCTGAAACGCCCTCCAACGGTTGCCTCCTCAGATAATAGGGAAAACTCGGGAGTCTGGATGTTGAGCTGCTCCCGATAGGCCTGTATAACATCAGCGCGGTCGAAGTAACGCTGGTTGGCAACAGTATTGAGGCCGAAGCTCGATGATTTTGACGAGGGCTGGAGGAGTGCGGAATTGGTTGTCAGGAAGAAAGGTGTGTCGACAGGAATGAGTGGCTCGTTGTCGGCTGTGATGTGCAAAAAAATGAGAGTAGGACGACAACAAGGGACCGCAGTCACGAACGTCGACGTTTTTGTGCATCCAAAATCATTAGGTCGACATCACAGCTTCCTATCCCGGGGCCACCACGACGAGAACGTGTGGGTAGTACACGTTTCTGGCGAAAATGTGGAGTTGTTAGATGGGATGCATCCGCCATGGACGTCGGATGGACGTGCTTCCACAACGCTGGTGACGACGAACGCGAACTTTGGCCGTGGTTCAAGGTCGAGATGGAAAATGGCGACTGGCACAACGTAGACGGTCGGCGGCGTCGTAGGAAACCACGCCTGATGTAAGAGTTGATGAGGCTAGTACATGGCTACCCTATGCATCACCAGCTTCGATGAACAACCAGCCATCACCACTCAGGGCTTGGACCGCGTCCACGACTCTCCCCCTTGGCACCAGCACATAGTCCGTATTCCTAGTTCCATCATCCAGCAGAGTAGTCGTTGCCACTCGAAAGAGCTGCTCACCAGGTAGAAGTAACAAACACGGGGATCCCAGCATCCTTGAGTGGTGTTGTAAAGGCACAGATCACACCAGTCAGCTCTACCATTGCCAGTCAGCCCACCAGGAACGCGACGAGGTAAAGGCATGAACCAAACTCCATCGGACCCGCTATCTTGATGCATTTCCATTCTCCAGCATCTCCTTCTGCCTCTGACACGACGGAAATCTCTTCTGTCGTTCGAGTGACCGAGACGATCCCCGAGGTTGCCTTACATAGCCCCTCGAGAATATCGGACGGCATTCCATCTGCTGAAGCATATTTTTTGATGGAAAATGATTGCGCTAGGACGTTCAAACGTAGACATGGGTGGTTGATCGGTGGGGACATTCACTCGATCAATTCTTCCCAGACTTCACGATATTATAAACTGCATTCTCTTCACTTGGAAACACGACACAGACTGCCCCAGAGTTAGTCAACCTTCCTTGGGGAGGTATTGAATACCAGTTGATGGACAAGAGCTACTAGTGAAGGAAGGGGCGTCTACATGATAATGATAATCAGCACCAAGGTCTAAAAATATGGAATAAAGCGGCTCACTGATGGGGATAAAGGTGCCGTCGATGACTGATCCCTGCAGGTAAAAGTACCATTCAATTGTGTTCAGACCACTGTTGGAGCACCCAAGTACGGGAGTGTACTGTCCCAATCTCAAATACGAACACCACGTTAGAATCATGCACTTACACCTCCAGAGGCTGCTGTAAGCGCGGAGAGGATATCCGACAATGTGTAGGTTGCCGATGTGGAAGGTGTAATACCAGCATCCGCGAGCCAAGTATATGTGGGGAGAGTCTGGAACAGTCTGACAATTGTCTCACAGTATGCTACAGCCTTTGCGAAATGGAGTTAAATGCGAGCGTAATTCCTGACTCAGCCACTTACCTCCGCTCCTTGTGGACTGCCGGCTGGGAGACAGTCGGGTTCGAGCGTGCTGGAACTCAATTTCAAAAGCCACACGGGAACGAGGAGTGTACATTCTACCTGTAACAAGTGCCATGCGCTGCCCATTCATGCTAGACTGCTGTCAGCAAGATATGTAACATATGACCTACACACGACGTACATCCCAGAGTTCCTCGTTGCTGCCATTGTCGTTCAACCAGTATTGTTGCATGTAGTTCAATGTAGAAGTGGCGCCTTGCTCCGACAGAAGCTGGACAGCATCAGTTCGACTTGCTTCTTGGATACTGCCAGAGAGATTGCACACCTGAGAGATGTTGTAGTTTTCACGGGACGAATCACAATATTCCTGGTATGTGCCATTGCAACTATGGGTAGCATGAGGGATGAGTATCGGGTACGTGTACCCCCTTAACGAACGCACTTGTCATTCCACAAGCCTGAAAACTCGGTAAAGGTTGGTATTGTGTTGCAGAACGATAACTCACCGTGAATGGTCCAGCTGGTGGGAGGGCTGCCAGCTACGTTAGTGTCCCAGAACTTCCAGGATCACGATCAGCTAAAGATGGTGTACTTGGCGAGGTGGAGCATACCTGAGTTTGCAACAACAAACCCTACAACAAACAAAATTAATAATAATGACTCACGAAACATGAAAAGGAAAATACACTCGGGTACTCAGTACAGCACGTGTTGGATGGCGGGGTTGTAGACTGGCATGAGACTGGACTATCTGTGGGACAGCCAGAACTGATGTCGCTGAGGAGGCGAGGAATGATGGTCGCGACCGACGACCCGGAAAGTACAGCTAACAGAATAAAGGTTAACATCGTCTTCGACAGGACATCGTCGAGTTCTACAGGCCCAGATATTTATATGGATGGACGCAGGCACGGTTTGGCATCTTCTCAGAGTTGGCATGCATCTTGGTCAGGTTCTGTCGCACAATGAGCAACGCTTGGTGTGGTGACTTCGCGTATCCTTGACGGTCCATGCGTCTCGACGGCTGCAACTGTGCCGATATACCACATGTCCTAACAATATGGCCCAACAGGCGCCGAGCCCAAGAATAGTCCGCCAATCCGAATCCGAATGAGAAACCAGCGCGGGGGATTTTCATGACGGGTTGTTCTGGAGATATATATCAACCTTGACGGTATAGAGCGAGGTGCTTGCCAATAAATCCAATTCGATAGTTTGCAGATGGCTGGACTACATCTGTCTATACGTATCCCCTTCACCTTCAGAACCAGTGCTACCGTGCATTTTCCATGTGTCAACCCAATCGTGTGGCAAGATCATGGGGTCATGCACATTCTGAGAAGCCCACGGAATTATGTGTTCGGACGGGAAGTTAAGTCCAAACATAGATGCGAATCTCGGATTGATGTGTGGCTGGACGAAAGGTTGATGGTAACCTTGGATATTGTCGGTTGGGGGAGAGACCCAAGCATTCGACGTCGGTTGAACGAACGGATGGGGTGGGATCGCATCCCTGATTTGTCTATACCCTGTGGCACATTCGACCGCCCGTGAGGTCGCTGGATGCGACTGAAGTGAATCTGAGTCGAACGTTCGTCGGAGTGCAGCAGTCTTGTGACGATGTCCTCGCCTCGCCATATTCCACGGTTGGTGATTCTGAGCTCCCCTTGTACTTGTGCCCCTGAACACACGCCTACGGGGTACATTGGAACCATCTCCACTTTCACAATTGGGCATTCCCCCTTCAGCACTTCCCGTGGGGGGTCCATGCGCATCTGTAGTAGGAACGTCAGCATACGGGTCGTCATACGGCACGGGTGGTGGTCGTGACGGTCTATTGACATGATAGTCATCATCATACGGGCCATGAGCATGATACGGGTTGGAGCCATAGTATGTGCCCTGGGCCATATCATCGATGTGGACCCGAGAGGGTGCTGGGGTAGACTGTCTGGAGGATGATACAGAGCGACCACGCCTATAACAACGTATTATCAACAATCTCGGACACTATTATTATGCTCACCTCTTCTTGTGCTGAGCCCTGAAGGAAGCCTCTTTCTCGTCATCAGAAAACTCAATCTCGTCCTCTGCGGGTTCTTCGTCATGGATATTACTGGCGTCGCTGCCCCGTAGAGCCTTGAGCTGGTCTACGAACACAAAGTGACTTCGTTGTGGAACATGGAATACTTCGCGGGACAACCGGACTTTCTCCGTATCCAGTGGGTAGTGTTGGTTGAATTTAACTTGATAGAGAGGTTGGGTTGTTGGACCAAACGTCTCATAAATCTGACATCATAGATGAGAGTCAACATAGATTGGCTCAGAGAGCCAAATGACTCACGTATCCAAGAACCTTTCGGTCTTCAAAAACAAGCAAGGAATCGGCGTCGAGAGCAGAGGAATTTACGTGATCCAAAGGAAGTCCCTTCACAACCACAATGTTCCCGACGATGCTCATAATTTCTCCAACTTTCTCCAATGTGTCGCACGGTTCGACTTCGGAAATGGCGGGAATGATGATATTTAAGTCGAAAATCTCGTTTTTGGTCTGGAGATAAGTAACTGTCGTTGTGACGCCAGACTCTTCGTCCTCCATGTCATCTGGAGGTTTTTGCCGCTGAGACACCGCGTAGTCACGTCCTCCTTCTGAATCAGAAGAGGAACTTGCATCTAACTCTGAGTCGGAAGGCGATGCCAAATCTGATGCGACTCTGATGATTAGAGTTAACATGCCTTTTCGTAATATGCTCATTGAGATGCTCACGCCGACATTCCGCTATCGTCGTCACGGGGAGCAAGACCAGCTTCCACCTCATCTTCGCTTTCTACTTCACTGTCTGTGCTGGCAATGGAATCATCACTGGAATCTAGTTGATCTGGAGTGGACTTGTTAATGACGGTGGGAGGAGAATGGGTCTTTATCAGGTCTTGGATAAGGAGCAAGTCTTGAGGAACGGTAGAAGGAACCTTGAAGTCAAAGTCCATCTGAGCGGGCAATATGATGACACCAATTAGCCGATGTGAAGGTTAGTCAAGTTTTTGAGGTCACGTGGTCGGTTTCTACACCTCCTTCACGTTGGCCACCATGTTGCTGTCCAGTGCTCGGCGAGAGTTCAAGAAAACGCTGCTGATGCGTCCGAAATCTGTCATGTATTCGACAACCTCCAAACCTTCGTTACAGCTAGTCGCCCAGCTCCGAAAATTGACCGACGTCCCCATTTCCAAGGCTCGGGAGGCACTTGGCGAAAATGGGAATAATTTAGAGGCAGCGCTGGAGTGGTTGCAGCGGGATCTGACTGCTTTTGGTGCTCAAAAGGCTGCCAAGGTCGCTGGACGCGAAGCACGAGAAGGACTTGTCAGTGTTTGCGTACTCTCTTCCGGCACGCCGTCCTCGCCCAACGGCGGCGGACTTCGAGCATCTATGATCGAGCTGAACTGCGAAACTGATTTTGTCGCAAGAAACGAACTATTCGTCCAACTGGCTGCGGACATCGCGTATACCACTGCCTTCCTCACAGAACACGCTCCTTTACCGAGTTTCATCCAACCCTGCCCACTGGACATACTCAATGATGCTCCTCTCCTCTCACAAAAAGATTTGAATCTGCGACCACCTTCCACGGTGTCTAGTTCCATTCAGGATCTAATTGCGAAAGTGGGCGAAAAGGTGTCACTGAAAAGGGCAATCGCCGTGGTTCACAATCCTCTCCAAGGTCATTCTGGGACTCTCGGGTTACGGTTGGCTTCATACTTGCATGGATCCTCGGCATTTCATGGGCGGATTGGATCTCTTGCGGTGTTTGCGTTAAAATCCTCCAATCTAGAAAATCGTCTTGCGTCGGAAGCGTTTGTGCGGGACCTCGAACGCCTTGAGCGTGCCGTCGCTCGTCAAATTGCCGGTTTCGAAACGTTATCTGTCCAATCCACAGCGGATGAAACGTCGCTGTACAATCAACCATTCTTGGCTACCGGAGGGCAGGTTACTGTTGGTGCCGCTTTGCGTGAATGGGGTTACGAGCGAGGGTTGGTGGAGGACGGGCAGAGTGGAGTGGAGGTTCTGGAGTTTGCAAAGTGGACAGTCGGAGAGGAGAACCATTAGCCGGATTGATTGTACTGAATTACGGCCAACTTTCCTGGCGCAAGACACAAGGTTTAAATTAGTCGAGCTGCCTTTAATGTCTCCATAGCTCAGTGGTTAGAGCATGCGATTGCAGATCGCGGGGTCCCGCGTTCAACTCGCGGTGGGGACTCGACTTTTTCTCACTAGTACAAAATTAATATTTTTGGTGAGCATCGCATTCGTTGCAGTTACGTAAAGAACATACCAACCTATGGTCCGTGAGAAGTCTCCTTTGTAACTTGTTTTATCCATGAAGAGAGCGGCGGATTCAGTCATTCGCCATGGAAGGGTTCGACTACACAATCGACAATTATCCAAAGCATCGCTACCTCCGCTACAGATAACCACACTTCCAAGCAAGATTCGGGTCGCGACTGAATACACTCCAGGTCATTTTTCATCTGTCGGGCTATACATCGACGCCGGGTCGCGCTATGAAGTCCCGTCGACGTCAGGAGCCGGTCATTTCCTGGATAGAATGGCCTTCAAGGTACTCGTGTGTTGTCGCTGCAAACTTGTCCGTGTCTAACATTAAAACTTGCAGTCAACACATTCTCGCTCTGCAGCCAACATGGCTACAGCAATGGACCGACTTGGAGGTCAAATTATGTGCTCATCTTGCCGAGAAACCATCATGTATCAGTCCTCTCATTTTGATCAGGCGACTCCTCTGGCGTTGTCTCTAATATCGGATACGGTCCTAAATCCCGCTTTTCTGTCCGAGGAACTGGAGATCCAGAAAGATGCCGCTCTTTATGAGATTCGGGAAATCAACAACAAACCAGAAATGATATTACCCGAGATACTCCACGGAGTAGCGTACGGTGAAAAGGGACTCGGAAACTCGTTGGTCTGCCCGGATGACCGCATTAGTCTCATTAACGGTGACCTTCTGCGTCACTACGTTTCTGACTGGTACCGTCCGGAGCGCATGGTCATAGCAGGCGCCGGAATGCAACATGAACAACTGATTGAACTCGTCGACAAGTATTTCTCATCCCTGAAACCCTCGCCATCTCCTCCACCGCCCTCGCCACGACCACCCATCGTTCAAACCGTGTCACCACACCTCCTGCCGTCTTCGTCACCATCAATTTACAAGTCTTTAACACGTGCGGCATCCTCATACTTGTATCCCACTTCAAGGGACCCATCCTCGCTATTGAACCCGCAGTCGCATTATGTTGGAGGAATTCAGCACATCCCAAGTACCACGACAGATTTTGACCACCTGTACCTCGCATTCGAAGGCGTTGGCATTCATGATGAGGATATCTACACACTCGCGACAATGCAAATGCTGCTTGGAGGTGGTGGCAGCTTCTCAGCAGGTAAGACTTGCAGTTTCTCGGATGAATTGTCTCTCATTCCTCTTAGGTGGTCCTGGAAAGGGAATGTATTCCCGACTATATACGCACATCCTCAACCATTTCCCTCAGATAGATCATTGCGCATCCTTCCATCACATTTATACAGATTCGTCACTCTTTGGACTGTGGGCGTCCTTTGTACCTGACGTCCCGAAACAACGGGGTAATACACCCGCCCAAATTCTTCCCCATCTCGTGCACCAGATTAGCCTGTTGATATACCAAAGCGTGCCAGAGATAGAGCTCCAGCGCGCGAAAAATCAACTCCAGTCCAGCTTGATGATGGCACTGGAGAGTAGGGCAGTGGTGGTCGAGGACCTCGGTCGTCAGGTAGGACGGAAGAACAATGTTGGCACATTCAACATTGACTGATCAATTTGTTCTAGATCCTCATGCACGGGCGCAAGATACCCGTGACAGACATGACAGCGGCAATTGACAAGGTCACCCCCGAGAGTGTCAGACGAGTTGCGAATCGTCTTTTCGCCCCACATTCCGGTAATAAAGCGACTATAGTGACAATGGGCAGAGGAGAGGTTGGGGATTGGCAAGCAACGCTTCGTAAATATGGAGTCGCAGGTGCCTGAAGTGGCGATTGAGTCCTGCAATACTCTGACACATTTTACCAAGTAGATAGTATTTGTCCTTTGAAACCTATTCATTCCAAAACATGTTGACCGTATGAAGTCCTCAAAAGATGCAAAGGGTATCAACCACAAATGTTTGGGTACATGTGGTTGGTGGGGTTCTGGGGTATCCATCCGTACTTGAGTCCAGCTTGGTATGACCATTCGTCTGCATTCTCCGCCTTCCATGTCCAATACAACCAGCCATCGGTGGCCCTCTCATATGTAATAACCTGGGCCTCCCAGAACTGTCGGAGGTGAGTCTTATAGCTCGAGCTGAAGGTGGATCCACTGCCAGTCAGACCGTTGCAGCTCCCGACGGTACTAGCGTAGCGTGAACCGACACCACGTCCGTTTATATACCGAGCACAGTCGGTCATGGCAGTTGACCATTCACCTACGAAAAGCCAGAGATGAAAGCCCGCGAGAGAGGACTCGGCTTGACAAGCAGCGTTGATGTGCTGCTGAAAAGACATTTGAATTTCCTAACGCACAATAGCCTCGTGTTAAATAATGGAAGTACTGCGGCTGTAAAACATGTACTCACGCCCTCGGAAAAAATTTGATAGATATGTGTGTCCATAGCCACACCCTGAAACTTGGGCGTAGGCATAAAACCACTCCAATAGTCGAGTGACTGAAACGCGTCATGAATGAGCTCAACAGTGTTGCTTGTCTGGCTCGAGCTATATGGATACCTGCGAAATCAGAATACTTAGAATGCTTTGGTCGCGTGTAGATCAAACTATTGATATCACCTAATATTCCCATAGGAATCATACCAATACTGCCTCACAGCGTTGAGAACGGTGGAGCCATCATATCCAGCAGGCCTAATGAGTCACAACATAGGTAACTCTTTACAATCGATGCGCGGAGACTTACTCATTCAAGGGTGCAATGATAGGCACAACGTTCGGCTGACCAGCAAACATGGAAGCAATGGTCTTAATGATCTTGTTTGTCCGGTCGATATTGGTTGGGTTTGACTGCCAACCGGGGTACGGCAATTTATGGCCGGAGTTATCAAATCTATGAAGGGAATGATCAGGTGTTCACGCGATATGCGGCATGCAGGACACAAACCCGTTCTGACTCCCCGGTGCGCCGTGGAGATCAATGATGAGCTTTAATCCGTGATTCTGTGCCCACTGTACTGCTTTGTGCAGGTAGGGCAGCTGTCCTTGAATGAATGGTTCCCCAGGGGCAACTTCGAATGCCCAGTAGCCAATCGGAAGGCGTACGTGATTCAATCTACAGAGTCGAACAGTTCATGAAGGATCTAAAAAGAAAGTCCATACCCTGCAGCAGCAATGGCAGCAAAGTCGCTTTCAGTGATCCAAGTATTCCAGTGGTTCTGCAGGGCATTCAATGCGGTGTTGTGATTCTGATATTGGCCGAAAGTCCATTCGTCGACGATGGCATCGTTTCCGGTGTTGTCAAAAATGCTCGGAGTGATCCACGGCTATGCCACAAGTGGTAAGAGAACGCTCCACAGTGACAATGCGCACACACCTCGAGGACGAGCCAACCACCGAGGTTGACACCGCGGACTTTCTCGGACCCATACGGAAAGGCAGGGGCAAAGGAGAAGACGCGGTTGGCGAGGGACAACCCTACGACGACCGAGGTTAGCAGTCTGTGCATGGAGTAGAAGGTGAGGGGAGGAGGAAAGAACGACTCAACGAAGGAAGTTGAAGTGGCCCGTATTTATATATAGACAGGGCAGGATTTGGAGAATCGATGATCGCTTCAGGCGCTGCATTTCCGAAAGTCATGTGTCGACGGGGAACCGAGCATCATGCACGGCAATATTGTTCGGATCGAACGGAACTTCCACTGCCTACCCTGGATACCGGAGTCTGGATGGCACCAGCCAGTCCATCCTTAGGTCACCACTGGTTTAGTGTACAACGAACACGATTACCCTCGAATCGAAACTGTGCCCGTCAGAGTTGTACCAGCTTAGAGTCCGCTTGTTAGGTTCGCAAATACCAATGTAATAGTCGATTCGTCAAGCGACCTGTTCCGACTCGGATCCGGAGAATTGGCGTTAGGCGGGAGGAATCATGTGGCCCCATGCTTGAAGTCCCAGTTTGACCCTGATTGAAGGCCTGACTAGTGAGCTTTGACTCGCCTTGCATCTAAATACAACTACACTATCGTTTCTTCATCGAGGCGAACATCAGTGGTCGCACATTTTGTGGGTTTTTGCTCCTTGCCATTGACAGCCAACGTAGTTTTGACAGGCCAATGACGGGGCCAGCTTGAGCGACGCGTCCCTTGTGTCAAGGTGAGTGTCTCCATGATGTAGCCACGTTCGTCCGTGGTTTCACCATTTTTTTAGTCACGGCGCGGTTGGATCGGTAATGCGTCGAGCGTGTTGCGGCGGTACTTATTACATGCATCGGCTGGAGACTCTGCCCCATTCGGGTACTACCGAACAGGAATGCAAACAGGGTTTAAATACCCCCCTTATCGTCTCAGTTCGCCCTCATTCCCTTTTCCCCACCTCATACCCATACCGTATCTGTACTCGATCTCAGTACGATGGCCGTTGAGGATATCCGCACCAGATACCAAGCTGCTGGCCAGGACCATCTCTTCACCTTTTGGTCAAAGCTGACAGATCAAGAGCGTAGCGCCCTTACCCGTCAACTCGAGGGTATCGACGTCGACAGGGTAAACAGGGCTTACAAAAAAGCCATTTCCTCAGAAACCGATGCTAAGGACCCAAATCGCGTCGCCGACGTCATCGAGCCCCTGCCTGCCGGGGCGTGCGACTCCGTGTCCAGTAACCCCGCCAAAGCAGGCGAATGGAGACACGTCGGTCTCCAGGCCATAGCGAATGGTCAAGTCGGCGTCCTTTTGATGGCGGGTGGTCAGGGCACGAGGCTCGGCAGTTCTGCTCCTAAAGGTTGTTACGATATCGGCCTTCCTTCACACAAGTCTCTCTTTCAATACCAAGCAGAGCGCGTCGCTCGCCTCCAAACCGTTGCTGAGGCCCAATTTGGGAAACCCAAGGGATCTGTCGTGATTCCCTGGTATGTGATGACCAGCGGCCCAACTCGGCGTGAGACGGAGACCTTCTTTGCGAATAACCGCCACTTTGGTCTCGACGCGAAAAACGTCGTTTTCTTCGAACAAGGTAACAGGCCTTGATCCCGTTCTTCACAGTATTTTACTGATTTTATTTGTTTTCTAGGTACACTCCCTTGTCTCACCATGGAGGGCAAAATCATGCTCGAAACCACCTCGCGCGTCGCAGTCGCCCCTGATGGCAACGGTGGTCTCTACGCCGCTACTCGCACTCCCTTGTCTCCGTCTGACAAGTCACGTACAGTCCTATCTGATCTAGTCGCTCGCGGGATCCAGTATGTTCATGCCTACTGCGTCGACAACTGTCTCGTCAAGGTTGCCGACCCAGTTTTCCTTGGGTATTGCATAGCTAGACAGGCTGATTGTGCTGCCAAAGTGGTGCCAAAGACATCGCCGACCGAGTCAGTTGGCGTCGTTGCCTGCCGAGGAGACAAGTTCAGCGTCGTAGAGTATTCGGAAATCACCAAGGAGCAAGCCGAACTCAGGAGTCCAAAGACCGGCGAACTGGCGTTTAACGCTGGCAACATCGCTAATCACTTTTATACCACCGCTTTCCTTCAGTCTGTCGAGTCTTTCGAGCAAGAGCTCGCTCATCACATTGCACGTAAGAAGATCCCGACTATTGACTTGCAAAGCGGGGAAACCATCAAACCTAGCGAGCCGAATGGGATGAAACTCGAGTTGTTCGTATTCGACGTTTTCCCGTTCACGAAGAAGTTCGCCGTTCTTGAGGTCGCTCGGAGGGAGGAGTTCAGTCCCCTGAAGAATGCGCCTGGCACAGGGTCAGATGATCCGGAATGCAGTCGGCGCGATCTTTTGGATCAGCACCGGCGTTTCTTGGAAAACGCTGGTGCTACTCTGAAGGAAGGTGTGGAGATCGAGCTTTCGCCACTTGTCACCTATGCAGGAGAAGGTTTAGAGTCTGTCAAGGGCAAGACCTTGAGCAAGTCCGGCCATGTCAAGAATACCGAGGAATTGGACACTCTTCTGTAGAGCATGTAGTTTACTTTGTACTTTGTATAACACTCTTCCTTTACCCTCATGGCGTAGATACTGGACACTCTAATCTGTCAATGTACAACCGGACTCACGTGTATTACACAGACTCGTGCGTACATTCAGCTACCTACGCCACTACTGTCCGAGACCTTGCCTCGCTTCTCCAGCTCTTCTCGAAGTGATGAAAATAAACGCTGTGTGCGCTCTGCATTCGGCTGCTTGTCCGTTGACACGAGAACGAGTTTGGAAGACAAAGTTGTGCTCACCTCCTTGCAGCAAGTGATAAGTTTGTCGATGAGCATCGTCTGGTTATTCTGAGCATCCTCGAGTTCTTTTCGAATCCGTCGAGCCTAAGTCTTGTTAGATCATAGGAACACGGCAGGATAAAACGTGGTAGGCAACCTCTTCATCAGCCCTGTCAGCTCGATTCTTCTCACCATCCGCAAGTTGCTTTTGCTCTGCCGCTCGGGCGCGAGAAAGTAACACTTCGAGTTCTTTCGATCGAATTACGCATTCGAAATGTCGTTCACGAAGCTCGTATTGGCGGAGGACCTCTTTCAGGCGCTCCCGCACGCTGTCGAGCTTTTGTAAGGCAGCCATGATGGCGATGTACAGAGACGTACACGGTATCGAAAATGTCTTCAAGGGTACGCTTAGCACTAGGCGAATGCTCAGGGAATGAGAAAAAGTAAGGTTGATCATAACTTACTCTACTGGGTCATCCGTCCAGTTCTTCTTTAATTTCTGACGTCGGTGTTCAGGCAGTTCGTCCTGGAAACGAGAGTGAAAAATCATGCTCTGTGCTTTTCACGCTGCCTTACCCAAGCGTCCAGACCGGGACCCTCGGTAAGATCCATAAGTTCCACAGCAAGAATCTCGTCGCCATCCTCCATTCCTTGTTCCTCTGGTGTATGGTCTGCATCAAGCGTCCGACCATTGTGGGAGAATATGAACTGCATGGATGATGTAGTCGTTGAATTCCAAGAGTGCGTGCTCGCAACTTCCGATTTCGCAGATCCGTTCAAATGCCCCCCAGCACCTGTGGCAGCTTTCCCGTCACTTTTTTTCGTGGCTGTCCCTTCCATCCTATCTGTCCAGGCATTGAAAAGTCTTGAGAGCTTGGTTTTGCGTGAGATCTTGAAGAAGAGCTCTGCACGATAGCGACAGACGACCTTGACTACAATATCAGGCATTTCGCGGTATTTCATGTCTTGCATCTTTGCCTTGTCGACTCGTTTCGCCATGTCGTTTTTCATTTGCATAATCTACGGAATGTCAAGTAAGGAGATGGGTTCGAGGTGGACCAAGTACCTCTTCCTGGGCTTCCTCTACACACTGTGCTAGGCGTTTGCTGTCTTCCTAAATGGTTGTTAGACGTCGCGCAACGGCTGCGGGGAATGGACGCGCACCCGGAGCCGCTTGTTGTCCTGTACCGTTGTTAGCGAGTTGCTGGGAGGCACTGTAAATGGTCACCTTTTGGAGTTCTCGTGCGAGGTTCTCCATTTTTGCTTTGGTCTGATTTGCCTTTGTGAGCTGGCCCTTGGCTTTGAGAAATGGTGTGAATGGGTGGACACACGGGAATCGGGATGGACGAACCGGCATCCTTGTCCTTGACAAGTTTTTGTTTCTCCTTTGCATGATCCCGCTCGAGCCTCTTGAGTTCTGCAAACTATCGGCAGGGGTATGGGTGAAGGCAGCGTGCGTCAATCACAAACACATACTAATTCGATGTACTTGGCGTGGATGGCATTCTCGCCCATACCTTTGACGGACTTGACGGCCTCTTCGGCTGAGGGAAGATGAGAAGAGAGGCAGTGAATAGAGGGGTGAGGTGCAGACCAAACTGTCGTTCCTCCTCCTCCTCGAGCACCTCCTCCTCCTCGAGAGCTGCGATGCGATTCTTAAGGCTTTCGTACATGGCTGCGGGATCGACGGGAGCATCATTCTTTTTCTTTGGCTTCTGGGATCCGTTCACCGTCTGGGGATGGAGGGGAGTGCGGGTTGGGGGAGGGGCGGGGGGAGAGACGACGGGGGCTGGAGGTGCGGGACCAGGTGGAGGGGGTTTTTGAGTGCGAGCTGGGCCGTTCATCTGACGGAAGAGGGGAAGGGAATGCAGCGGAGCGAGAGTCCAGTCAAAGCATGCATGTCTTTCTCTCCATAAGCCTCGGTCATGTGACACGCGCGTACTACTCTCATGTCCTCCTCCCCACCAGCAAAGCGCATCCGTCTCTCTTCCCCGACCTTCGACGACCTCATCGGCGAGCTCAGCCAGGACGACATCGCAGCGTTCGACTCCCTAGATGCTCAGCTCTCCCGTCCAGTCGAGGGCGACGACAACCCGTTTTGTGCCCAGACACAAACAATGCGCATACATGCACCTTTCATGCGTGCTTCCGCGATCCAGCAGTCGGACGGGCCAGACGAATCCCCTCCCGTGGTTGACTATGACGCGTGGTTCAATCCAGATCCGGCCACTTCGTTCGTCGAGTTCAGCGCAGCTACCACTGCATTCCCCACCTTCCAAAGACCGTCTGCCAAGCGCGAAAACGTAAAGGCACTCTTCATCCCGTCAGCCGCTGCCCTCCGAGAGGCTGAAGAGAAAATGAAAAAGTGGGGGGAGGATCCCGACCAGCTTCCAACCCATGACGAGCCCGATCCTCGCGCTGCCAACCAGATCACGTCTCCCACACGCGCATCTTTCTCTTCTGCGAAAAATGCATTCTCTTCTGTGCAGGCACCCGAGACACCCACCCCTGCTTCCCTTTTCAGATCCGCCAACGCAGAACTCCAGAGCCTAGGTAGCAAACGGCAAACAAAACCTTTTAAATCTCCTTTGATCAGTGCACATATGGCATCACATCGACAAGTATCAACTCCAAGTGTCAGTTCACCTCTACGCGCTTATAGTTCCTCTGCTACCCAGCCTGTATCGCCCCTACGTCCATCTTCGGTCGCGAACCACGTCACGACTTCAAAACTTTTAGGTTTGACTCCTAGGTACGGAAATGCTACCATGAAATCGAAGTTTGTGACGCCATTCAAAACCGGCGTGAAATCTGCCACTCCGAGAACAGCCGCACATGAAAATATACCAACGCCACCCAATCCGAGAACAACCATAGCTCGCATCTATCCACTTTCCATCTCTTCACGTCAGCCAAGCAAGGGGAATGCTGACAGTAGGATCTTTGATCTCAGTGAGTGGATGTCGGATTCCTCTCCTCGCAACCCAACATTCTGCATCAGCTCCTCCTCCTGGAAGGCAAGCACTCGCTGCTTCTAGCCTGCAGCCACAAACCTATAGTGCGAAACAGCTCGAGGATATGGGAATGTTTGTTCTTTTATCGCTTTGGCTGCTTAGTTCATCCTCACCGTCTGCGTCAGAAATTTCAAGGAACTTAGTCAAGTGAACCCTCGAACAGCTCCTTTCTACGCCTTCACCACCCGTTCTCGCTCTTCCCCAAATTCACCCGATTCATCCTCGTCCCTCGGTTTGGGCCGCTCGGCCGCGCTGGAAGAACTGCACGCAAAAGGCTGCACCCTTGCTAAACAAGCCTGGGTTGACAATCACTGGTCCCTCGTTCTCTGGAAATTGGCTGGGATGGTCGCTCTTGACCCTATGAACGAGAGTGATCCTTTGAGGAAACGTTGGTGCTGGCCAGAAGTCATTTGTCAATTGATGTACAGGTCAGCGGGCTTTTTAGAAAAACTCAGGGTTTGCAGTTCAAATATGCCCTCAGATACGAGCGGGACTTGAACGGCTGTTCTCGTCCACCATTCCGGTTGATAACAACCAGGGACGCTTCTGCAGAATCTCCAATGGTATTATGCATCTCAGATATAACTTGGCCTGCTACTGGCACCGAAGAGCCGCATCCTGAGCTCGAGGTGACTGACGGTTGGTACAGGCTTCGTGCCCGAATCGATGCACCGCTAGCGCGAGCTGTAAAAAAGGGGAAAATAAAAGTAGGTCGGAAAATTGCTGTAGCGGGTGCAAAGGTAGGTTCAGCCATCTTTGTTATCATCCCTCCACTCAGTCCACATATAGCTCTCAGCAGAGCGGAAGGAAGGTTCTGAGATCCTGGAAGCCTATAACTCTAATGTTCTTCTTTTCACCGGGAATTCGACCCATATGGCGCCGTGGCATGCCAAGCTTGGTTTTCAACGTGGACCATTTATTGCGACACTGAAGAGTTTGACACCCGATGGCGGCAATGTTGCCGTTATGATGCTCACAGTTGAAAAGGTTTGACCATGGCTAGTTCAAGGTGTTGGATGCTAACATTGAATAGGCGTACCCTGTTGCGTATATAGAGTTCGTCGAGGATGCCGATGGTCGGAAACAAAGAGTGGGACCTCATGACGCGAAAGAGGAATTGAAGCTAAGCACACAATGGAAGGTGTGGCAAGTGATGATTTCATCGATTCGCCTACTCATTGCCCGCAGACGAAGCGAGAGTCGCATGCTTCCAACCTTTGGTCTGAATACGAAAAACGCAGGTATAGGCTACTTGACTACGCAGAGCGTCTTGAGCAACGTGCAGGCTCGAAATTCAAACCAATGCATGACGGTGAAGTCATACATTGCTGCAAAACTACTAAGCATTAAAGAGTCAAGTAGATGATCCACCAGACAGGATTTATGATATATACGATACTTTGCAGGAAGACATCGAGTCAGCGCAGAGGATCGTATCATCAATCAGTCGCGAAGACGCCGGATGGTTGACCCGACATATCCGAGAGCGAGCTATCCAGGAACGAGATGTTGTTTCGAAAGACATTGAGCAAGAACTCGAGGTACGACATTTCGGTTGTCTTGCGCCTCGTCACGTGTTCATACGATCTCAGTCGATCTGTCCTCCACGCGACGTGAAGGCGTTCTGTGTGATTGTAGTCAACGATACTAGGACGCACAAGTATCCATCGAGTCGAACAGCACAAGTTACAGTGTGGAATGTTCCTGGGTTATCGGTATTCGAGGGTTGCACTCAAAATCCCTTTGTCCCGGGGCAACAGTATCTGGTGAGCTACTTACTCTTATCTGCGAGGCGACTCTGATATATGGGTTTATCAGGTAACAAACTTGGTCCCCACCCAAACATCGGCATGGATGGACCGCTCTTCAGGTGGAGAAATATATCTGAGCACAAGAAGGAATTCAAAGTGGACATTGATCAAATAATCTGCTGCGTGCCTTGTACTGTAAATTGCAACCTTGTTTTCGGTCATTCAAGTGTAATTCCAGCAATTTTAGACAGATGTAGAGAAAAAATGAGCTCGACCTGGATTGAACGGATGACCTTGTGTATATCCCTGGCTGGAATCACACGCACTACCACTGCACTACGAGCCCTCCGGCGCCAAATTGGCCACTTTAGCGCTGGAATAAATCGTCTAGATGGTTTCTATTCTATAACAAACCTTGCTTAATTACGAACTTCTTGTAAAGCCCAATGATGATGTCGTTGGCAGTCAAGGTGATAATCCTGTGATATAGTCAGCAGAAGCAAGAGTGTCTGCCATGATAGTCCTTACGTGTGTGGCGCAATGCGCAGAAAATGTGCGGTCGAACCTGTTTTTAAAGGGCGGTCAATTAGAGCGAAGACCAATAACAGTTCTGCTTGCCTTTATACCACCCAAGTACCCCCTCGGTCTTGAAGGTCTTCCAGAGACAATCAATAGGATTCTTGTATAATGTACCTTGCAGACGTCCATCAGGTAATCGTATTGTTGGTTGGTTATACACTCGAGTAAGAGCCTGCTAGCGATCAACAGTGGCACTCTGAGAAACCTAGTGCACTCACGGTGTCTGCCGGCTGCATTACGATGCACTATCCGGGACGTCAGAACAAATTGAAAGTTTTTGCGTTGCTTCACAACGTACCACGCAAATACCCGATACAGAACTACTAGCCAGGTATGTCCAGATGTTGTTGGCGGGCAGGATACCGTTCGTTTCGAGTTGGTTCTTGGTCCAATTATAGGTGGGCAGTTGAACAGAAGAACCCATTGCTGTCCGAAGAATGGCAGCATCTATACCACGAACGAGGCCTCGGAATCCCTCAGCTCTAAATATTGTCGAGAGTGCATCAAAGGAGCTTTTGTAATGATGCTGAGTGCCAACCGGTAATGAAGGAGAATATGCCTTTGCAACGACTATCAGTCTATTTATGCATGGTAAAACCTGTTGAGCCAAACTGACTTGCATGCGAGCCTTGATAAGGAATAGCGGATTTCCCAAGACCGCCCCGACTGCCCCACTAGCAGCGCCTGCTGCGACAGAAGTCAGAGGTATTTGATCAGTCACAGGCCTGCCTATGACACTGTTTATTGATCGACGGAAAGGTTCATAAAATCCTAAATCATGTCAACTTCGCAAGTAAATGTGATAGACAGCAAATACCTAGACGTGAACCATTTAGGAGAATCTAAAAAGGGTCATTGGGGTTGAGAAGTAAAGCGAGCAAAAGTGCTAGCCTGGTATGCATACTGGAAAAGTTGGAGGGAGATACGAGGAGGGCGCACGACCGACTCACCGCTGGCGGAAGGCCTCGTTGAAGGCCACGGATGCCTTCGTTTTTCCACGTCTTTGCAAGAACATCAATGGCATTCTTGTAAACTCTTTGACCCCCATTCCTTGCTAGCTCGCCTTGGAGTTGGAGGCGCGTTTTTGCGACTTCTGGGGGATTTGAGAAAGTAACCTGCTCATCCGGCCGGCCATCAGAAACGAACACAAGAAAGTAATTTGATGATGGCTCACCGCAGTACAGGCCGCAACGCCACCACATACGAAACCTTCTGCAGTAGAGAGAGGGCGAGACGTGCCGTACGCGGAGGACATTGGTATGAAGAGACTACGCGCAGCCCAGCGAAGGCAACAAAATTTATGTATGCACCCGGCGAGCGAGTAGTCTCGGCACGAGACGTGTAGTAGTGACGTACAAGGACATGCGGAGCTAGAAAAAAAAAACGGGTATACATTACTTACATAAACTGTCCTACTAAGAGTTCGAACTCTGAAGGCTTGGCTGCGATTGGCAGACGTGCCCTAAGCACTGAACGAGAATTCTGTTCCGAACAGAACATAAAGTTATGTAGACCCTTAGTAGATAGTATCTCGTGTGGTTTCATGAGGGGGAAAAAATCATAGACTGGATGAAGTCGAGTCGCAAATCAGAGCCAAATTTGGGTTTTTCCATTTGCCAGTGAGAGTCAGCACAGTTGTGATGCCAACACTATGAACTATGAAAGTGGTCCTTTGATCACGACGAGGGCCGTCTTTATCGTTGGCGTCCTCGCCGTGTCCATCCCAGTCATATTTCGCATCTTGTCCTCCCCGCTCGCTCTTGTCCTCCTCGCTCCATCTTTCGTCGTCCTCATCCTCGGCTCTTTCATCCTTGCTCACTTTTACATCGCATACAGGCTCGATTCAGCGACACTTGCACCCGGAAACGCCCTCTCCCGCGCAGCCCGTCCTCTTGCTTTCTCGACCCCCGCCGCGTGGCAGGTCGTCCTTACCCGCTCACAATGGTCACACAAGTCCCCTCAGTCCCTGCCCTTCTTGTGTCCTAGCATGCCTGTTGTGTCCTCCAACCTCAATGAGATCATGATCCTGATAGTCCGTGACTTTGTTTTGTCCTGGTACAAGGATATCTCGTCCTCCCCGTCTTTCCCCACAGCAGTGTCAGCGACCCTGCATGCCGCATTCGAACAGCTACTGCTGCGCACAGCGACCATTGATATCCCATCTCTGCTCGTCAAACGTATATTGCCCAAAGTTACCGCCCATATTGAACAATTTCGTCAGTCTGAGGTCGCTCTTCGTGGCGCGGGCCTCGAGCGTCATCTTACCCAGTCAGAGGAACTCGATATGCTTCTAGCCAGCCGATATGTCGGAAAGGGTGAAAGTTTGCATCCAGCCGTGGACAATCTTTCATCCACCTTCACGAAACAGAGCGAAGAAATGCATCTGAGGGGCATCCTAGATAGAATCATCCCTTATATCCTCCCAGAGAATGAAGCGCGCAGCAAGGTCCTCAAGACAGTGGTCCGAGAAGTCGTAGCCTGCACTCTGCTTTATCCAATCATGGATATGGTCACGGATCCCGACTTTTGGAATCGTACCATCGAACAAGTGGTCAGTGTTCCGCATCCTCTCATTGACCGTCTTCTAAGTATAATCTTAGGCTGGAGCTGCGATACACCAGCAGTATGTTTCTTCTGCCCAAGGAGAGCGTCTTCGCTAATTCTCACCAGAAAGCTGATTTCCAAAGTACGAAACCTCCTTGAAGCCCAATCGCCGCGGCGCCACCACCGAATCTCATCAACGGTCACTCCTGGAGACGTAATCACTATTCGTACCGATGTTCCCCAGTTCGAGTCTTTCCTTCGGAGCATCAATCGTTGCTCCTCTTTATTGGACGCGCGTCGCCTCAAGAACGATGTCATGGGTGAAATCCGTAGGACGAGGTTGTTACTTGGTACGATCTACGACCCTCGTTGAGCCAGAAGCTAACTACGGTCTAGCAAACCACGAGAAAGAGGAATGGATAAATGGAGAGAGGACCGAGGATGTGGTCGCGTTTTTGGACAGGTTATACACTGCAAAGCGCACAGTCGAGCAGAGAATCGTTGTTTTGGGCGGCGAACAAGACTCAGTTCGTGTTATTTACTCGGCGTTCCTGCTTGAACCACTGATCTGTCTACCAACCAGACAGGTGTCTCGCGCGAATTACACGCACGATCCCGAGTCTCGTTCAGAGATGTTCTTGGCAACCCGACCTCTCTCTCTTACTTCATGGAATTTATGGATCGTCGTCATCGCTCGTTACTCGTCCAATTTTGGTTAACGGTAGAAAGTTTCAAGAATCCGTTGGAATCAATAGACTACGATTCTGGCGACGAGGACAATCCAATTCAAGATCCCTCCAACCCGACAGCCTTACGAGAGGACATTCGTCTGATTAATGATCTGTACTTTTCTGCCACACCGCCACACCCTTCCTTATCCCCCATCTCCCGAAAGCATGTCGAGATCATTCGAACTTATGCCTCCAACGAAGTAGTACCCAGCATTGTCGAGGATAGGAAAGTGCGCCGGAGTGTCATGTTGGCTCAGAGGGAGGTGCAGCAAGAAATGGAGGGTGATTTTGAGGACTTCCAGAAATCAGAATTATGGTTCCGAGTAATCGAAGACGCCTCATTAACTAGTCTCGAGGTCGAAGCATCCACACCTACCAACAAGCCACAACACCATACCGTGCCCTCCGTCGCACCTGTTCCCGGATCTGCACGGCGGAACAAATCTCATGTTCCACGTTCCGAGTCATATCCGTCGTTTACCTCTTCCAATCGTTCTTCGGAGCACCTTCACGTGTTTCAAGGCCCATTGATTTATACTCCGCCTGCAACATCTCGTAGCAACATCGATGTTCTTATGGCTCCGCTATCGGATATATCCTCGGATATTTCGCGCGCACCACTCTTCGCCGACCGGGACGATGGAAGACCCAGTATGGATGAATCCGAACGTATGGAAGCTATTCAGGCCGCATTGACCGATATCATTGCTACGGAGCAACACTCTAGCCGGCCCCGAGATCCTGCTAAGGAAGCAGACGGCCTCCTCCCTTCAGCTTCGGACGGGAGAAAATTGCGTGGAATTTTCGCAGATGATGAAGATCCAAATGCTGACGAAGAGAATGAAGAAGATGACACGACGGAGAGTGCTCATGCTATTGGACAGGGATCCTTTCAGCTTGCAGGGCCTGGCGACCTCCAACTTTCGTATGAGATTTCCCGCCTCGGCAAGAAGATATCAAAGTTGGAAGTTCACTCGACGACACTTGATACCCTCATCAAGAAAGCTGAATTAACTGGGGATACTCAAGAGCTCCGCCTCCTCCGCAAAGCCAAGTCTTCGATGACTCGAGAACTCAGGGAACTACATTTTCAAAAAAACCAGTACGAGCAGCAAGAATCTGCTAACCGCCTCATCCCACATAGGACCAAGGTTTCTATTGTCAGTTCGACTGTCGCTGAGGAGGACGGAAAGTCCGTGGTCCGGTACCTCGTGGAGATACAACAGCTTGCTCAGGACGGGACTTTCTCGTCCGGCTGGGTCGTTGCACGGCGGTATAACGAATTCCTTCGAATGCACAACAAGCTTCGTGACGAATATTCAACAGTTCGCAATCTTGACTTCCCTGGAAAGCGGTTGGTGAATTCTCTCTCAGGGAACTTCATTGATACTAGAAGACTGGCCTTGGAGAAATACACACAAGTGCGTGGCACTCGCCACCAAACTTGTAATCACGCTGACCTCTTTGCAGAACCTGGTTTCCATCCCAGAGATTTGTGAAAGTACAGAACTTCGAGTGTTTCTTTCAAGGGACTCTCCTTTCATTGCGTCGGAGGTAAAGGATGACGCTACCAATAGCCAAGGAGCGTTCTCTAGCCAAAACATTGTTCAGTCGATGTATCGGTCTGTCACCGAAAGCATCGATGATATGTTCTTTGGGCCTTCCATGTTGGACGTAATGATCCAGCGTCTCACTCGACAAGTAGCTGAATTCACCGGGGTCGTCGGCTCGGCAGTCAATGACGAGGAACTTGTCGCTCAAGCGATAAAACAATTCGGAAAAATGACCTCTTTGGAGACTTTTCTGCAGATGCCTGGGGATCTTAAGCCACTCGACGGAGAAACGAGCACATCCAGTTTCTCCGCCCCAATCTGCGACTTGGTACTTGCCATATTCGAACTTCACAAGAAAAACAATTGGCTTCGTCGTCAAGCAATAGTGATCATCCTTCAGCAGATATTCGGGGATACAATTGAGCAGTCAGTTGTGAAGTTGGTTCCACGATTGGTGTAATTCACGGTTGTTTTAGGAAAATACGGCAGAGCACACAATCTCTACTCCAAGAGGCTCGCATACTTCCGCTGCTTGCCTCGTTGCGGGAAAATTTGTGGCCTGAGGGCAAGCTGAGAACCGCGCCGCAACCTCGCACCGCTGAAGAAAAGCTCCGGAGTAGAGATGAGGCTAATCGCAAACTTTCGACCTTAGTACCAGGTTTGACTAGATTAATCTGTTGACAACACGCGAGCTGACTAGGACCTCTTACAGACCTGGCAGCTAACATGATAGGTCGTTCAAATGCCCGCCGCGGAGCCCGACGTATATTTGCTGTTCTGCAGAATCGGCGTCTAAACCAACATATCGCTTATACTATCGTAGACGAGGTGTGTTTAAACGGAGCTCGACAACCCCTGCCACTAATAGACTGATCAGATTATCACTGCTATTTTCCCCGAGGTATTGCGCTAAAGGGTCAGATTGTCAGGGGAATACTTGCAGCTAGTTATGCTAGATACGACACTCGATGTGTCAACACTACATCGAATCCACCCGCATCAGAGAAGGAAGATTTGATGGTGGTTCCACACGTCCGGAAGCTTTTTTCGATCTTTGCCGGAACGTAACTGCTGTAGCGTTCGGGTCATCGTAGCTAACGGAAATGATAATTCCAAGTCAATTGATGAACGACCGAAAAGTCGAACAAGCCTACACTTTGAATGCGTGGAGCAAGAATCCTCCCGAACCGGACGCATTCATCATCGGGTGCATCCGACCGGGAAGAACTTGATAGCGACGTAACCACGATTCAGTGATTGAGGGTGCAAGATAACCTGGGATCAGCCTCATCTTTGCTTGTAGATCTGTTAAAGGCTACCGTCCGATCAGCGATGGCGCCCAAGCAAAAAGCAAAAGGGTACCTGGAGGAACATATTTTGAACGACAATTGAAGCGGATCCGACCAGATAGGGTGACAGCATTCCTACGATCTCGAATGGGTCGTAGTCGCTTGCGATCAGAAGCCCGTCGAATTCTCCTGAGAACAGCTCTTGCCGGGTACTCATGAGGGTGTCCGAAGTTGATTTTCGCTTATCGAGACGTAGACGTTGACGCTCTGAACGTATGCGTCCTGACGTAGGCTCGAGTGGGGCTACCACTGAAGAGAGAGTGTGACAATTTGCGATGACCGCGCACAGAGGACATTTACCAGGAGTATAATCTTCTTGGGCAGTAGTCCAGTTAAGGGACGACAAAACCTGTGTTAGAGTCTCCTTCTCATAGTTCATCAAGGTCAGTACAGGATATGCAGGTGGCGAATCGGCGTCATTTATCGAGATTATTCGTCCTTCACCTGGAAAACAATAGTTGAGTTGTCGCAGTTGGTTGAAGAGGGCCACTTGCATCCTATCCTGTCTAAAACAGATGAAACTAACAACCCAGATGCGTCGTCGACCACAATATAGCGTCCACCTGGGCGCACGTTGGCCAGATTTAGCATCTGAGAGAGCGTATCGGGACGAATGTCTCGTATCCTGTTCTGATCTTTTGTGAACCAATATTCACAGATATTATATATTGTAGGTTCAATTGTCTCAAAGCTCTTCGAATACCTATGAAAAAAGTTGCTTTTACTGCTTACTATTCTTGTTCGACACTCACTTTGCCTCCTTCCGCTTCCTATACTTGTCCTTGCTGTATTCTGTCTTCAGGGAATAATTCGCGTGTTGCTCGATTTGAGCCTTGATAATCTCCTAGATCATAGGTTCACTTTGGTGGTTTGTTGTGATGCACAATATAACCGTACCGAAGCATGAACGCCGGACCTCTTCAGTGCTTCGATTTCTTCGAGAGTCAATGGTTGTACAAACTCCCCATCGTTAATTAGCTCGTTCGTCGCGTCCGTTTCCTCTGCCATTTAGATGGTTAGCGGATCAATTCGAGGAAGGAGCACTGATCTACCGACCAATTTCATCCATCATACGGGGAGGCAAACGTTTGAGTTTCTTATCGTGTATTTCATAGGCAAACCCGTAGGGTTGTCCAATGAGTTCGTTGGCAGGGAACGAACCCACTTTTCCCAGTGATACGACCCTTGTGGCATGTTGTGTCAGATGACGATCGCGTATGTACTCGACTTACGAGTCCTTCTCGACCTTGATACTACGCACTCCGTCATTGGGTAATCTGAATAAAACAGTGTGGTTAGAGTTTATGGTAATGTTTCTGATGCCACGGGTAGATATTGGAGTGCTTTCGCTGGCACTCATAGTAGCGATGAGTCGAAGATGGATGTTCACTATATGGTAGTGGACTTTGATCTTAGTAAATTGGTCTCTTACAATTACACTAAGCCAGTCCGGGAGACTGCCCGTTCTGCAGTTTTGTGGTAAAGCAAATTTTCATTCGAAAGCTTGGACCAAGACACATCCTGAATCGGCGATGGCAAACAGCTTGGATGCTTTACTCATCAAGTCCAAGGACCCATCCTCGTTGCTCCCTGATGAGTTGTCCTACATCATAACTGCATTCGTGCCGTCGCAACCCGCTTCATCGCGCTCAAAGGCGTATCTCGTACTTTCCGCGTTCTGTCAGGGTGTTCGGGCATCCAAATCTTCGGAGAAAAGTCAGCCGGGTGGGGACGAGCCAGACACAGGCACACTCGCTCTGTTTCGCATATTTCAACCTCTTATTGCGAGTAACCTCTCAGAGTCTCGGGAAGATTCTCTACTTGCAGTCGTCACCTTCCACACTGCCCTCTTCCAGGTCGACTGGAAATCGGCTTCACGCATCTTCGCCGAGGAAGGTTTCCTTGACCTTCTTACCACTCTTGAAACGACCACGTCGTCACCACTATCAATCGCAGTCGCTCGTCTGTATGCACAGGCTAGCAGCCATAAAGCTTGTCGGCAGCTCTTTTCCGAAGAAACTATTGCGTGGCTTCAAGCAAAATCCTCGCAGAACATCGACGATGCCTTGCGCGCGGTAGCTATCCTCGCGACCATCAAACTAGCCCTTGGATCTTCTGAGGATGCACCCGCCATTTCCGTTGGAACCTCCACCACTGCCAGCGGTGTTGTGCGAGAGGACGTTTCACCTGCAACCCAGCTAAGGGATATAATCATGAACAGCAAAGACACTGGAGTCAACGAAGCTGTCGAAGGATTGGCATACCTTAGCGTCAATTCGTCCGTGAAGGAGAGTTTGGCGACCATCACATTCCTAACACGACTCTTTTCTTTCGTTCCGAAACGGAAGGCTGCAGTAGACACGACGAACAACTCCTCCCTTATCTATGGCGTCCTCGTGATCATTTCCAACCTTTGTGCGTACAAGCCGCGGTTGAGTCAGGAACAACAACACATTGCGAAACTGCGACGGATGGCTGAGAGCGGAAAGCAGACAGGCGGACAGGGCTCTGAAGAACAATCGGATCCACCAGAATCTGAACGCGAAGTCCAGGCCCGGTGTCGTACCGCTATCAGTTGTGGGGCTCTCGAGGTACTAGCCACAGCATCTGGGGTGGACAGTCAAGGAATGCGTTCGTCCGTCGGTCAAGTACTTCTAAGTTTCGCGGAGAATAAGGAAAACAGAGGGGAGATCCTGAGGGGTGGAGGTTCCAAGACGTTGACCCGCATCATCCAATCCATGCCATCTTCTTCGGATTCGTTTTCTCAAGAGGGACTTCCAGCCATCCAAGCCCTTGCCAAGCTTGCCATTACCGCACCGCCAATCCAAGTCTTTGGTCCCAATGAGGGTAACGTACTCGACGCAATCCGACCCTTTTCACAACTACTCCTTCATCCATCTGCGAGCATGTTCCAGCAGTTTGAGGGTATCATGGCTCTTACGAATCTTGCATCTCATGGACCAACTGCCGCGTCTCGTGTCGCAAATATCCCCCATATTTTCAGCAAGGTGGAGCTTTTGATGCTGGAGGACCACACGCTCATGCGCAGGGCTGCCACTCAGCTTGTCTGCAACCTCGTCGCTGGGTCTGAGAAGGTCTTTGAGAGATATGCTGGAGCAAAGGACGAGATGGCACGGTCGACATCGCAGGACGGTTCCTCCAAATCAAAAATCCATGTGCTGCTCGCCATGTCGGACGTGGAGGATCTGCCTACACGCCTCGCAGCTTCAGGGGCTTTGGCGATGCTAACGAATGCGCACACAGCATGCGAGGCTATATTCGATCTCCAGAAGGAACGTCATAGAGCATTTCTTGTGCTTGCACAACTCATTGATCCTAGTGTCCGTGCTGGTGATGACGATGGGATGGATGGAGACTCTGGAGTCGGTGATCCAGGACTCGTGCACCGAGGTGTGGTTTGCATTCGCAACGTCTTGTCGAATCTTGAAAGTTCAGCACACCGTGATACGCTCAAGGAGGAGGTAAGGAAGGCAGGGTTGCTCGTTGTCTTTGAAAAACTGTTGAAAGGGGAGCTGGGGTCTTTTACGGACGAAGTGCTGTGGCCTGCGGTGGAGGTCAAGAAGAAACTCGACCGTATTTAGAAAGACCATGTCATCCATAGACGACGAGGATGAGCCGACTTTTGTGGCACTCCCTGCTCGGCTCAGATATCGTATAGACGATGCATTCGATTCAGTAGCATCGTCCGGAACGCAATCCAAGTCTGAGGTTTGTGAAGGGTCTGACTCCGGGCCATCTCAATATCAGGCTGGCGGATTCGTCATCGAAGAGCTTCCCTCGACTCAGTCCCACATCCCTTTGTCTGAAATTCCCCGCGCTCTGAACCACCTGGAGTTGTCTCCTGATGACGACATCATGGGAGTGTTCAAGAATGCCGCGACAGGCTGGGGTGGGAACGCGCGCGACGACGGGGTTAGCAGAAAGGATTGGAGGGCAGTGTGCGCTGCACTTCTAGAAGGGGAACATGCTGACGAAGCAGACGCGGTCGCGGATGAAGATACGGGTGTCGACAGTGGGCCAGACAGTGACGAGTACCAGATGGAAGAACTGTCGGACGACTCAGGGGGACCCTCGAGCGACGAGTATGACACTGACACTCGGCCGGCAAAGAAGGCGCAAAAGGCACCTCAAACAACTCTTAGAACGAGGTCGAGGACGAAAGCTTCAAGGCAGTTGACCGAGTCCCAGAAAGCTCATTGTCGACGAGAATTTAAGAGATTCTTTCCCCACATTCCGGACAACGAACTGGACCACCAAAGGATCATGATCAAGGATATCGTCCGCGTCGCTGATTTGCTCAAGGAGAACCTCAAGACCGACGAAGTACGTGGACTGCACTGCACATAACGCCGACCTTTCTAACCCAAGTTCAAAGATACTAGAGATGCTAGAGGCATTCTCCACTTCACCGGACAAATCCATGACCCTTGCAGATTTCGAGTACATGATGATCCTTACCAAGTTGGTCGGTTGAATAAGAGGGACAAGTACATACGTACATGCTCATACATAAAACGAACGGATAATTGTCCACAGCGTCAGCCTTAAACGGAGCCGTAGCCAGGTGCAGCGGGATGGGGCTGATACTGGCCGCTTCCGGTATCTGTCGGGGGTTGTCATGTAAAATTGGGGTCAACACAATACATACTCACAAATGAATCCTCCTTGGCCATAGCGCTCTTCTGCCTGCATCTTCTTATAAATGAACCAGAATGCGTGCTTGAAGAATGTCAGGTGGGTATATAATACCCCTGGACTAGCCCACGACTTACGATGAGGCCAGGGATGTAACCAAGACTACGCCTTCTATTAAACACGGACTCGAGAACGTACGTCGTAAGCACTCACATTGTCAAGCAGATATTGATGATCAAGTCACAGCTGCATCCGGTGATGAACGCCGCAGCTGCAGGAGGAAATATGATCGCAACCTGTAGTGTATAAGGAATAGTTAGCAATTGGGGGGTGAGATTGACTGACGAGGATGAGAAGAATGTCTGAGGCCTTGATCATGACGAGGTACTTGATGGTGCAGGTCGAACCACGACTCATCCATCTGGCAGCCGCAGCAGCTGAGAGAGAGAGGACCCCAAGAACCCCGCGGCCCGTATCAGCGGTTCCGGGGTTCGTTCGGGTTTAGTCCCTCCAGTGACCAGCCTCCTCCATCATGGTGCGCAATATCCAACGCTCAGCGCCGTGTTTCTGACTGTTCATCATCGCAGGCTATATCCAAGAAGGCGGGCAAAAAGGCCGCGACGCCCAAGTCTGAAGCCAGAAAAGTAGCCAAGGTACCCTTATAACTCAAGTGACCACTGGCACTGCGCAAACTCATCGCTCATTAGGCAGATTGGAAAGAAGGTTTCAAAAAGAAGCAGGTCGGCGTGTCCGATATGACCCTTCTCACGACCATCAGCAACGAAAGCATCAATGACAACCTCCAGAAACGCTGGACTAACGCCGAAATCTATACCTACATCGGCAGTGTTCTCATCTCCGTCAACCCATTTAGAGGTAACGCAGGGCAGAATTTATTATCCTCTTGTTCACTATCCTTCTCTGTTCTTAGATCTTGGCATTTACACGGACGAGGTCTTGCACAAGTATAAGGGCAAGAACAGACTAGAAGTCCCACCGCACGTCTTCGCAATCGCGGAATCTGCCTATTATAACATGAATGCGTATCATGAGAACCAATGCGTCATCATCTCAGGCGAATCAGGCGCAGGCAAGACAGAGGCTGCTAAACGTATCATGCAGTACATAGCTGCCGTGTCTGGTGGCCAGGATAATAATATTCAGGAAATCAAAGACATGGTCTTGGCCACCAACCCTTTATTGGAGAGTTTCGGTTGCGCAAAAACCCTTCGTAACAATAATTCAAGTCGTCATGTAGGGCGTTTCTTGCAGGTAGTTGATCTCTCCGATACTCACTCACTCTCCCATCAGGGAAAATATCTAGAGATAATGTTCAACGACCGCGGCGAACCTGTCGGTGCTCAGATCACCAATTATCTACTAGAGAAAGGGCGTGTCGTTGGGCAAGTGGAAAAGGAACGAAACTTCCATATCTTCTATCAATTTACCAAAGCCGCATCCGATGAACAACGAGGTACATATCTAGCAACATGTCCGAACATCACTCACCAGAAATTCAGAGCAGTTTGGGCTTCAAGGCCCAGAATCTTATGCATACACGAGCATAAGTAATTGTTTCGAAGTACAGGGCATAAACGATGTCAAAGACTATGCAGATACCCTCGTGAGCATATCACGTATCCCATTACTAATAATGCTGAGGCTTTGGCATAGAATGCCATGCGAATTATCGGGTTAAGCGAGCAGGAACAGAGCGAGATTTTTCGGATGCTTGCAATCATCCTCTGGCTTGGAAATGTCCAGTTTCAAGAAATGGATGATGGAAATTCCGGTATCACTGATCAAGGCGTGACTGATTTCATCGCATACCTTATGGAGGTGGACGCTGCCATGGTTCAAAAGGTTCTCACCACAAAGGTCGTCGAGACGCAACGAGGCGGGCGCCGGGGTTCGATTTATGATGTTCCTCTTAACCCAGCTCAGGCTACGGCGGTCAGAGATGCTCTTGCAAAGGCGATTTACAACAATCTGTTTGAGTGGATAGTGTCAAGGATCAACATCTCTATGAAGCCAAGGAGTGCTACTGCACAAGTCATTGGCATATTGGTGTGTGGTGTCAAATTTCCACCGACGAGTTTCTCAGACTATTCTACAGGACATTTTTGGTTTTGAGATCTTTGAGGTGTGTTGATTGCTATCATTGCTATGTCAGATAGTGCATAATTTCACAACCAAAGGACAACTCGTTCGAGCAGCTATGCATCAATTATGTGAACGAGAAACTTCAGCAAATCTTTATCGAGTTGACGCTCAAAACTGAGCAAGAAGAGTACGTCAGGGAGAAAATCAAGTGGACACCCATTAACTACTTCAACAACAAAATCGTCTGCGATCTCATCGAGGAACGTAAACCTCCAGGGATTTTCGCCGCACTCAACGACGCTTGCGCCACCGCGCACGCTGATCCTGCAGCTGCCGATAATAGCTTTGTGCAACGTACCGCTGCGTTGGATTCTAATCCCCACTTCGAGGCACGTGGAACCCAGTTTCTCGTGAAGCATTACGCTGGAGATGTGATGTATAACGTCTCGGGCATGACGGATAAGAACAAAGATGCCTTAGTGAAGGATCTTTTTGATCTCATAGGTAGTAGTGGCAACCACTTCTTGCAGACAATGTTTCCAGATCGGCCGGATCCGAACAGCAAGAAGCGCCCGCCAACAGCTGGGGACAGGATCAAGGTGACTATCCTGCACAGTTCAATGATGGTATGAAGTGTTTACGCAATTAGGCCTCAGCTGGTGCGCTTGTCAACAACCTGATGAAAGCCCAACCATCATACATTCGGACAATCAAGTCAAACCAGAACCGCAGCGCGACCGAATATGACACGAAGGCTATCCTTCACCAAATCAAATATCTAGGACTTCAAGAGAACATTCGTGTTCGTCGTGCAGGTTTCGCGTATCGGAATACTTTTGAAAAGATGGTCGAGCGATTCTACCTGCTATCTCCGTCGACATCTTACGCTGGCGAATATACTTGGCAAGGTGATACGAGATCCGGATGTGAACAAATTCTTAAAGATACTGGGATCGCCAAGGACGAATGGCAGATGGGCGTCACAAAGGCATTTATCAAGAATCCCGAGACAGTAAGCTTGGACCATATTTTCTCAACCGACTTGCCGATGTCATTTTAGCTTTTTGCACTTGAAACGATGCGCGACCGTTACTGGCATAACATGGCCGCTCGCATTCAGCGAGCTTGGCGCAATTATTGGCGATACAAGAATGAATGTGCCAGGCGAATCCAGCGTTTCTGGAAAAACAACAAAGAGAGCATCGAGTATGCCAAAGTCAGAGAATACGGTCACCAAGTCCTGGCAGGGAGGAAAGAACGCAGACGCTTTAGCCTGCTTAGCTATCGGCGATTCATGGGCGACTATCTCGACATTAATGGTAAAAATGCGCTTGGCACGGAATTACGGAGTGTGTGCGGGCTTGGAGGTCAGTTTGCTGTTCCATCGCCACACTGCGCTCAACATCTTTGTATAGCCGATGAAGTGACATTTAGCTCGAAAGCACAGCTGCTAATCTCGAAGTTGGGGCGATCTAGTAAACTCAGCCCCCGATTTTTGATTGTGGTATGCGTAAATTGCAAATTCGAGTCAACATCCTTGATTCACAGGTTGTTAGACAAGCAGAGCTGTGCACATTGCAGTGACGACGCAAAACAATGGACAGATACATACGTCACTTGAACGGAAGATACCTCTGATTACGATCAAAAGCATATCAATGTCAAACTTACGAGACGACTGGCTAGTGAGTATATTCTTTTACCTTGCTTGACTTGTTTCGATATTTGGACAGGTCTTCAATTGCAATACATCAGAAGAAGGGGATCCTGTTCTGCATTGTTACTTCAAGACTGAACTTGTCGCCAACCTCCTTCAGCAAACACAAGCATCCATTAATGTTATTATCGGGCCGACGTGAGCATGGGCTTATCACTCGCTAATCGTGTATTCACACCGAACCAGGATTGAATATGCTAAAAAGAAGGACAAGAAGACGAAAATACAATTTGTCAAGGACGAGACGGTTCCGAGGGATGATGTCTACAAAAGTCATACTGTTCATGTTCCATCTGGCGAGTCTCCCAGCAGCATGTCACGTCCCCGTGCCAAGAGAAAACAGGGTGTTGTCCGACCAATCACTCAAGGGAAGTTACTTCGCGCTGGTGGCCCTTCAAACGTGAGTAGCAGTTGTATAGTGTCGATGTGTCTTGACATGTGATTGCAGAAGCCGAGGAGTGTCCCTAAACCTCAGCCCACTGCTCAGCCCCTGCCCGGGAAGCCTGCGTCTACTACCGCAAAATCCACTCCCACTCCGCCGCCGCCGCCGGTCAAGAATCCTGCACCACCTCCACCTCCCGAAGAGCCCGAGGTCGAGCTGTACCGAGCGAAATTTGCTTTTCAGGGGCAGGAGGGGGAAATATCGCTGCAGAAGGATGACATCGTGGAACTCATAGAGAAGGACGACAACGGTTGGTGGTTGATCAAGAAAGACGGCGAAGAGGGCTGGGCGCCCAACAACTATCTTGAATTGGCACCCAAGAAACCACGATCACCACCCGCTGCGCCCCCGCCGCCAGCTCGCAGACCTCCACCATCGACACCTGCCACGTCTTCAACGCCAGCTGCTCCCAAAGTTGCAGTGACGGTCAAGTCGGTTATGGCGGACGCATCCGCTAAACCAGTTGCAGTTTTTCCTGGACTCGCACCTTCAAACGGTTCTGCGACTCCATGGAAGAAGCCGGCGAGTTCAGCGGAGGCCACTCCAGCGAATTCTCGGCCATCCAGCTCACTCGGGGCGAAACCACCGCCACCAGTTGCTACGAAGCCAAAGCCATCCCCGCCCCCAGCTGCGACGAAACTTGGTGCTGCCCATGCGAAGCCTCCGGGTAAACCTCCAATTCCCACAGCCGCCCGGCCTCCCGTTGGCAACACGGCTACACAGAGGGGAAACGTCGGAAAACCGGCCCCGCCATCTGGTCAAATGGACTTGGCTGCCGCGGTGAGTGCATCTCGACTTGGGGTTTGTAGCGCTGCTCATCGTTGCCGTGACAGCTCGCAAGGCGTGCACAGCGAATCAGTGAAAATAATTGAAGTATGGATGAACACATTGTCTTGCTATGGATTTCCAGGCCCAATATAGGACATCCCGATTTATTTATTTAGATAGATATGAGAATGCTCGGACATACGAGCATGGGATATTCCATTCACAAGGGGTATACCAAGTAAAGTTCCGTGGTCTATCTAGTGATGCTAGTGAGGACGTGTGACGCCGATGATGAAGTAAAATCATAAGGTGTGTGTGATGGTGATTGGAGGCAATGCTGAAGATCGAAGATTTAAAGCCCGCTCTCCGTCACTGTCTGGTATAGCGACGATCACAGGAGATAGATGACTTTGTACCGTCTCTTCGTCTGCATCTCGCTTGTCCACAAGGTTTCCCGTCGATGTGCGTTGTCCAGAACCTCGCCAAGAGCGCAGCTCGTCAGCATTCAAGACCTTGGTGGCCAAACAAGCTCGAAAGTCTTCTGGCCGCGCTTCAAGAGCCTTCTTGCCAGACTCTATGAGGTTGTCAATGAGACCCCTGATGCGTTGAAATGTCTCGTCTCCCCCCTCTTCGACATCAGTGTCATCGTCCTCTTCGTCCTCTTCGTCCAAGGCCGGTTTGACAGCCTTGTATGTCCGCGGAGGAAGAATGAGCCTCGATTCTCTCAGTTTGCGGCGCAGGTCACGGATCTCCTGCGCCTGCCGATTCTTGGCCGTTTCCAGAGACGCGTTGATTGCCAAGAGAGAACGATTCGTGATTTCCAGGTCTGCGATCTGTAAGCGGCTCCATCAACCGTCTTCAAACAATGGTTCGATGCAACGAACCTTGCGATTGGTCTTCGCCTCGGCCCTGAGCTGTCGCTCGGATCCGTCCGACTCTGGGTCACTTTCTCCTCGACGCGCGAGGTCATGAGGATTTCTTTCTTTGGAGCGACTGCGATCCCGTTTCGTCAGGAAATTGGTTTCCGCCTGAGAAAGGAATGCTATCCGTTCTGAGCTGCTGCGTCTGACATGAGATGCGATGCCCGGGACTTGGTTGTCAGTCGTCTGATCACTACCCAGAGACACAGACGTTTTCGAAACCGACGATTTGGAGGAGAGCGAGAGTGCGGATATTGGAGGTGAATGTGGGGGAAGGGGAACCGAGGCAGGGTCAACTTTGGCGAATAGAGGCGATTTCTTGGCGGGATGGGGGTCGTTTGAAAGGGTAGGTGATGTGTGAGAACGGGCAGGCGACGGTACGCGCCGAGGTGCAAAGCGGTGGGGGTTCGCAGCAGGTGAACCGGTGGTAATCGGGTAAAACCCTGAGGGGGACGGGTCGTTCAAAGAAAAAACTATTGACGGAGTCCTAGGACGGGTGTGTATCGGACGAGTTGTGGCATAAGGTGGTGATAGCGATCGTGATGATGGATCTCCTCCATTGGTCGCCACCACCTTGACGAGACCGTTGACTTTTGACTTGACCTTGATTGGAGGCAGTGGCGGTGGTGTATTCGTCCGCCCAGTGTCTACCAAAGGAGGATCAGCCGAACGAGAGAGATGAGGTAGTGTTGGGGAATTGAGGTCTGAGATGGACAGCGCATGGTGTAGTGGAATCACACTGCCGCTTCGCGGTCTCTCCTCGGAACGGGGAAGCTTGAGCTTGGCAGAGGCAGCGGTGAGGGCACGCTGGCGAGGTTCTTGGCTTCCTGGACTTGACTGGACTGGACTTATTCCAGACCGAGGTGTGGGTCTGGCGGTAACGCGGGGTGAGCTACTCGGTTCTGACGGTCTTAGAGGAGAGCCGGGCCTGGAATGAACCGGAGCAGGGACATTAATTGAACGGGTGGTGCTCAGAGAACTAGCACTTGATAGTTTCCGGAGAGTCGCATGAGTGTTGACCTTGATCTTGGGATGGAAGGGAGGTGGAGAGAGCGTCGGAGGCAGCTTTGTGGGCGAAGCTGGCCGGGACTTAGGTTGTGGACGAACAATGGTATTTCCTGCTTTGAGGTCGACCTTTGCGGTTACCTGTCTCTGGGGGTCGACACGAATGGCGTCGAGTGACGGTTGGTGTACTCACTTTACGGAGAGGGATATCCATTCGTGAAACATGTGGAATACCTGTACAAGCGTGAGTTTAGACGAAACTCACGCTGGCGAAGCGCATTTTACCGCGTACAAGAGTCGTAGATGGTCGTGTAAGCACTAAAACAGTTTGCCGAGAACGCGTACATACAACACTATTTATGTTTTAGGCTACTACCACCCGCCCTGTTCCACCCTCCTCCCCTCCACCCAACGCAGCGAGCACACTTTTTCTGACATACTTGCCTACCATGTCCACCTCGATGTTAACCCGTGCACCGTCCGGCTTCTTAGCAAGGGTTATCTTTGCTTGCGTGTGTCGGATAAGCATGACACCAAAAATTCGCAGGGCATCGTTCACTTCGGTCAGGGTGAGGGACGCGCCGTCGATCGCGACATATCCTTTCGGGATGAGGTATGGCATCAGTGAAGGGCGATCAGCTGTGGGCTCCGGCAGCTGGAACCAGAGTCGCAGAGAATCGCCGTCATGCTCTCGACGAACAATAGTTGCGGTGGTGTCGACATGAGCCTGCCGTCAGTTAGTAGAGGCGATGGGTCGCGGTGCACGGGGCGCACACCTGCACAAAGTGACCACCAAACCTTGCATGCGCCAGCATGGCACGCTCGAGGTTGACTTGCTCGCCAAGTGTGCGGTCACCTGGCAAAAGCGGGTCGAAAACGGACATGATGGGGGCGCAAACATGGAACCGCACCCAGATCTGTTCTGTCCAGGGTTTCGTTGGCTAGCCATACTTTGAAGTAACCAGGCTGCTGCGCCGTGTCGAACTCGATGACGGTCAGGCATGCACCATTGACCGCGATCGAATCACCAACGTGACAGTCGCCTAGGACGGGTGCAGCGTCGGATATTGTTAGAGTACATCCCCCCGCATCGTGTTGGATGGAAGAGATGGTGCCGAGATGCTCGATCTAGACGACGATTGAACACAATATCCAGTCGGTGAAAGAATTCCAAGGCTTGCCAGACCGGTGAACATTGTTCTGGGAAAGAGAGTGACCTGACTTTGAATTTGTATATTTCGTCTGGAACACTCATGTCGACGGACAAGCGACATCACAGCGGCGTACATTCACAACCATCCGGACGTAGTCGGACACTATGGGAGTCTTACAAAGGCAAGGTGGACTGCATACAACGATTGACATTATGCTCAAGGTCTACAAAGTGCTTCCGGCGAGGACGAGGTTGTACGTGTCGATGGCGGTGTGCACGGTCGGTGCGGCAGGGATGTTCATCTCTGACTGCTTGGAGAAAAAGATTCCAGGGGAACAACCTAGGGAGGTATGAGTTCGGAGTGGACGGATGGGATGTATGCGTTCGGCCGGCCGACCACACGAGCGATAGGAGTGTGGAGAAAGAGTGGAAGTTTAAACCGGGGGATGGGATCGGGACGGGTGTCGGTGTAGTGTGTTCCATTCGCGGGTGTCGATATTCCATGGCAGTTCTCGTGGAGGAGCGTCGTGGAGAGACTCAGCCTTCCAGTCGGAGGAGAAGGAAGAGAGACGTCTTTGTATCTCACTGTCGGGGATGAATTCTTCTTCCGAGTCAAGGGGACGACGGGATGTGCAACAGACGGTGTCCTTGAGGAGTCTCCAAAAACGGTCAAAGAACATGGCACAAGTGATGGACGTCGCGACGAAGAGTACCGCGATGACCGCGATGCCGACTATTTGCCATGTTTTGCTCGAGTGATCGATAGCGTTGGACCCTGGCAAGATGGACGGTGTCGATGCCACGGCGGGGGTGAGTCGGGCGGTTTCGGTGGTGGTCGTGGTGTTCCACAGTGATAGCGAAGAGTGGGATGTTGTTGGTTGGACAGACTGGGACGCGTTGAGCCTGCTGGAGGTCTTGATGAGGGTGCGGGCGGTGGTGTGGGACGTGCTCCGCAGTGTGTCGCCACCGAGGAGGCCAACGACATTGGGGGGGAGGGCAGGCATGGCACGTGACATGATGGTAGTAGAGTTAAAGGCTGATCTCACCGATGCCTTTCCCTTATCCCCCCATCGCCATCCGCAAATATAAATGTCGTCCAGAGAACCCCTTTGGTACTGTCATGAGGCAAGTATATCTCTCGTCGCCGTCCACCGCATCGTCTAACTATCTTCCACCAGTGTCACGCAGAGATGACGCCGCTTATGGTCCGTGCTCGTCTTCCTTGCCCACTTGCTTGCACTCATGCTTTGCCATGGGCATAGACACCAGATCCTATATGCGCTTCTTGTAGGGGTTCCTTTGTGGAAAAGGTTCACTCTCCGTTCTCCGTATCCCCCGCCATTGACATCCCCACAGCTCGAAGACCCATCCGATGACCCTCGCGACTTTCAAAATCGTGCTCCAAACACAATCAACACTCAAAACGACCTTCCCGGCGCGTTCGAGGGACTCTTCCGTTCGGGTCCGTCTACCCTTACAACCCCCTCCTTACCCGCTTCTTGTAGGTTCTTGGCGATCTCCCGAGAATTCCGATCCGTCCCCCCCTCGTCCTCGTCCGCGCTCGCCGCCAACACAACGAGCACACGATAACCCTGTATGCTCTGCGTTCTGTTCTTCCATACCCTCCTTTCTCACCCACTCTCATAGACAAGCTCTGGCCTCCACTTTGAATTTCACACTGGTCCCCGTGGAACAAGCACCACTCGAACGTTCATCCTCGGAGGCTCCAATACACTTGGCCGTTCACCGCCCCGGCCACATCATCCCGTACCTACCATATTCGAGTCCGTCTTTCATCCTACACTATTCCCCATCTCACTCATCTCGACTCCGCCTTTAGGTTTCTCAACCGTCAACCAGAAAATGAAAATGACACACGCACGCCGCCCGGAGACATCACCGGTCCATTGATGGCGCAGTACCTCATGGCCTTGTTCGGTCGTGAATCTCAAGGACGTGGCGATCCCTTTGCCGAGCTACTTGGCATTCCCCCATCAGCTCGATGGGGCGATTACGTGTTTAACCAGGAAGGTTCATACCTCTTTCTATCTTTCCCCTTACCTCGTCTCACATTCCTAAAGCATTGGATCAAATATTGACCCATCTCGCCGAGAACTCCACTGCAGGGCGTCCCGTACCCGCAACAGAAGAAATAATCAACAACTTGCCGAGAGAGGTCCTCACGGAAGATTGTTTGTGTTTCCATAATCCCTCGAATATCCTTGTTGATCCTTTGTGTAGCTCCGCTCTTGCAAAATGATTGTGCAGTTTGTAAAGAGCCCTTCAAGTTGGATGCAGAAGATCCCGATGAATTAGTCGTCGTTACACTTCCTTGCAAGCACCCGTTCCACGAAGGTTGCATTCTTCCATGGCTCAAATCGAGCGGCACATGTCCAGTTTGCAGGTTCGTCTTGAACGTCAGTGCTTCGATGCCACCGGTTAACTCCTGCTTCATAGGTTCGCTTTGATCCCTCAGCCACAACAACATTCCCCCGGAGGTCCTTCAGGAGGCACTTCGAGTTCTGATCGCACTAATTCCTCTTCTTCCGGATCGCGCACGCGGTCACCCGGTACCAGTAATTCTGATAGAAGTGGTGGTGGTTTTTTCCATACTCTTTTCGGAGGCGGTTCTGGTGCTTCCGGTGGAAGCAGTGATGCTTATCCCAGGCACTCTCAACCCAACGCGAGAAGTGGTCGTCGCAATGTCCACCCAGAGGCGGTCTCTCGCAGCACGCCATCCTTTCCTGGGCAATGGATCGAGGATATAGATTGACAAGATCCTCGTATCTGGATGTCTACATTTGCGATGCTCATGCTCGACCAGCTTGCTTCCCACGTTACCCTCTCAGCTTTTAGTCACCACTGTTTTTACCTGTGACATTTTGATCCATGTATCCAATTCTGGGGCCTGTATTTCCTCTATCGTCGTCGAGAGCTCTCACAGAAATTAAGACTTTTGTGGACTCGGTCTACTCCTGAGAAGAACGAACGAATATATAGCAGTGCGTGAGTGAGCAATTCCGGATTCCGGAATAGTTTTGTTGTTCATTAGCGATTGTGCATTCGTGTTACATAACAAAACATCGTTCCGTTGGTATCCGCTTACATCAAAATCCCAAATTTATCTAAACAACATGCAACACGGAGGCGAAATTTGGGCGAAATCATCTCGTGCTCCTACTTAGTTGCTGGTGGAATCTGTGTAGCTCGTCGTTGCGAAACCGACCCGGTTGTTGGTGGTGTCGAAGACACTGTAGAAGCGCTCGAGGAACGACTGGCCGTCGATGAAGTCAAGACCCCGTCCGGATGGGCTTCCGAGGTCGTTCACGATCGAGTAGATCGAACCGGAAGTGCCGCCGATGTAAGTGTTGAGCGAACGAGGCCAGATTTGGCCGTTGGGAGTCAATGCATACGTGACCTCGAGGCGCGATATCAGCAGCAGTCATGCGATGGGACCTCGGATATGCTTACAGAGCCAACGTTGAAGTCGAGGTTCTGGAGGGCATTGTATTGAGTCGTAGTGAACCTCAACAAGCCGGTGTTGGCGTCCGCCGTCCCACCAGTGGCAGACTGGTAAGCCGAGTAGGCGTCTATTGTCGACGGTTCAGCGGTGTACCGGCCCGAGTCAGGTTCTTCTACTTACTGGAAGCAAGAAGGATCAAAGTAGTGCCAGTGTCGACGATACCAGCGGTCTGCGACAAAATCGTCCTCCCGCCGTAAGTTATGCTCTCGTTGATGCCCCAGTAGTATGTGGCAGGCGAAGTTGTGGTCACCGGACTGAAACGTTGCAATCAGATGTCAGCACTAGGTGATACGAGATGAAAACGAACGTGTAGGTTATGGAGCCAGTGTACTTGGTTGAGTCGGTGGTACCAAACGTAAGTTCACCGTTGGTGTCTGATGTGGACGTAGTAGGTGCGAAAAAGACGCCGACAACTTCTGCAGAAATCGTCCCTGCGGTATAGAGATTTTGGGTGACAGTAGGGATCAACTCGTTGGGGTTGGAAAGAGTGCCTTGGGTCAGAATCTCAGGCCCAATACTGGAAGGTAGTCAGTAACCATGCTTAGCACGAAGAGAATCTTCATACCCAAGGATGCCGTCAACACCTTGGAAACCGGTCGAGGTGGTTGCGGCACCGATGGACTGGCTGGTAATGACGAGGCCATTTCCGAGATTGACAGTGTCATAATATTCCTCACCTGCATAAAGTGATGGTCAGTCCCCTGTGTTTCCGTGAAAAAAAATGTTACAAGGCCTGACCAGAGAAGGAGCCGGAGCCGTAGGTGACCGACTACGGGAAAATGTGAAATTACTTGTGCCACCAGCAAGTCCAGCGAGGCTCACCACAGTTTCGCCAGTGTCAACGCTGGTGCTTGTTGGTGTGTACGGTGTGCTAGCACCAACCCAGGTGTTGGAAGAACCAGTGTCGACAATCAAGTAATCTGCACGCGAGAATAAGTGACAGGAAACTCGATGTACAGAGCATCACAGACAGGTGGTCGCTGGATTGCCGACTCCGACAGCGGCAATGTACGAAACGGCATCGTTGGTGACAGCAATGCTGGCATCGCGACGATCCAGCTTGCCGTTCTTGATGTCAGCACCACGAGACATGAGCGCAGCGGCACGAGCTTGGTCATGCTCAAGAAGATTGACAGCACCACCGTTGGCGTTGATGCGCCTGGCGAATGGCAAGGTGACACGTGGGGTGCGAACCTCCACTGGTGTCGCCACAATGGAAAGGGCGAGGAGAAGAGTGGTGAGCAAGGATGCAGCAGGGAACATGATCAATCAGACGAAGATCTGAGACTGGGGAAAGGATTTGCAGGCCTGGTCCTTTTATATTGCACTAGACCAACGCTCAACGAGCAGACCACATGGTAGAGCCTCAGGCCCGAGAAAGAACTGGGCGGCAGTCATGCGGCCCCCATCACTTGCAATAGCAGCGGTTCTGTGCCGTGGATATCCCGACGTATCGACAGCGTTGTTCCGCATCGCGTGATTCAAATATCCTCCCAGCTCTTGCAAGAAGTTCAACAAGTTGTTGGACTCTCCCGTAGCAATGGGCATTCGCAATGATGCCTGATGTCAAACTGAGTCTTGGGGCAAGCACAGCTCTTAGAGATAGCAAGAATACATGCCTGAGAAGGAATTCTGTGTAATTATGTTACTCTATAAACGAGTGATGAAATGGATGGCAGATCCATCATGGTCAGAAAGCGCTCACAAGCATGATGGTAAGAATACTTGACCAAGAAAGGTCGTTACCCCACAGAGGTATTGGTCAGTGGTGCGGTTACCGCACTGGATTCTGTGGGCATCAGTGGGAAAATTTCACAGGGAGGGAAAAACAGTACAGACGTTCCATGTCCCATGGACGGGAACGAGTGCTGGCGTGGGGTCCGGGGTCCGTAGGGTGGTGCAAATGATGACATCAATTGCAGCGAGAAAAGGTGCAGGGGAGATCCACTTGACTCGGAAATAGAAACGTCTTCGGCCTCGGATCTGATCGAGATATTTGATCATTGGTAGTTCGGATCTTGCAGAGCTTGCGCAGGTTTCTCTGCTCATTAGCTTGCCACCTAAAAGAGTACACAGACCCGTATGTCTGGACCTTGTACATTATTACACAACTTTGGTGTACATAGCGTAGCATGCGGTCACTCGCTACTGTCTCCGAGGCTTTCGTTCCTCACGTGACATTTACAACATTTGCTTACTCAGTCTATTCATATCACTTCCACGGCACTCTTAGGTTGGTCAACATCAACATCATTGGGTAACGTCGTTTACATAGTACAAGTCTTAAAGTAAAATGCATCCAGCTCGGGACCCACGGCAAAGGTATCATGTCCCAAGCGAGTTAGCACATTCACGCAAAGCGGACCTTTTCTCCTGGGCGACCTTCGGATAGCAAGACAACGGCCTGGCAAGCTCGTCCGTGAGGTGTTCGAACAACACTGAGGAGATATGTCTTACATATTTCCCACTGATCTTCCACCCTGGCTCACTCTTGTCAAGTTTCTCCGCGATGCTGTCCCCATCATCGCCAAGACCAACCACGACGTCACTCTTGATAGTTCGCAAACTGCATACCTTTGGAGCGCCCGCGGCGCTGGCCATCGGTCCAATTGCAATATCAAAGGGAGTGCTTGCCGGAGCAGCACAGTCATACGTCAGCTTGCGATGGTTAAGGTCCCCCTTGAAGAAAACAAGATCGGAGCGGGAGAGATGGAGGAATAGATCCGGCGCTTCGTTATGCAAATCCCAAAATGTATATCCAGTGCACCAGAAAGGGTGTTGTTCATACACCCATTTGCCATCCCTTTCGTATTGCTGAACGAGCCTTTCTCAGTAGATGGATTTCGCAGCAAAAGGGTGCCTGACCTTCCAGCGCGCACCAAGGCCCCTAAGTGACTCTCTTTCTGCCTCACTTGCTTTCGGGAAGAGGTGTCCATAGACCATGGTGTTTAACAACCATTCCCAGTCCTTTCGGGTGACATCCGAAACAAACCACGGGTAGCGCTTGCCATGAAATCTAACTTGCTTCGCGAGGCCACTCTGGATGAGGAAGTCGGCTATAATTCCATTCATTCATTAGTGGCGACCTTGGTGTCGTATGGTGTTCACGCGTACCGTAAACACAATCGCAGTACAACTCAAAACCAGCATTATCGAGAACGAAATCAATGCGGCCTCCAGTCTTTTCGCGAAGTTCTTTAAAGGTATCCCACAACTGGTTGAGGTGATTTCCCAGGATGTTCTTTTCTGTCGCAGCGAGATGGTCGCCGCCAGTGGACTGTAGCGACTTGATTTGCTCTTCAGTCATGTTGATGAGCAATGACAAGTCGGTAGAGTTCCCCCACAAACAAACTAACGAAAATTGTTTGAAAGGGGACATGCTTTTGAGACGGCAAACGCAGACCTTGGGTCAACTCCAAGAACATGAGTCGTTCAGCTTCAGTTTTTTCCTGGTCAGAGATATTTTCGGGCTGTTTAAAAGGTTCTGCAAATCGTGTTGACAGCTCGAAAACAGCCTCCGCCGACCTAGAAAACGTGTCACACTAGCAATGACGGTCAGTAGTGTTCGTCGGACGTGTTTGCAACCTACTTTCTGACGGTAGAATACGTCGTAGTCTTTCCAGTACTTGCTTACACTGAAGCATTCGTGCAAACGACGATACTTGTAGGCTTCGGCGAAAAGCCAAGGTGCGTTCATAAAGTCTTTACCTGAACAAAGGGTTTGTATCAAGTAACTAGGGTGATGTCACAGCTCACCCTGGAAGAACTTGGCAATTTCTTTGTTCCAAAGGGCGACGTCGGCTTCACCGTCGTCGACGATTGGCCTAAGCTTGGCATTGCCACTCAAATCGGCCATAAGCATGTCCATTCTCTCAAGACATTTGACGAGGTCGACAATGCGGTCTTCGGAAGACTGCTCGTTCAGAGTACGCGAAGCATCGTCGATTGCCTTTCCCAAAATGGTTGGAAGGCGAACGCCCATGGTTGCGTGAGCAAAGGAGTATTCATGGTATCCTCGAAATGCAGGCCAGGGTGGGTTGTTCGGGTCAACCTAGATTAGAGGTGTTAGTTTGGTAGGCGGCAACGAGAAGGGTGGCGGTACTCTGGAGGGGGTTCTTGGCCAAGGTGCTTTGAGATTCTTCTTGTCGGGCAAGTGACCGAGGTGAAGGGTGACACGAGACGGGGGGGCAGAGGATGAAGGGGCAGGTGCGGAGTGGACGGGCGTGGGGTAGCCAGGGCCAAATTCCAAGGCGACTGAAGTCATTATGGGGAGTCTGGCAGGCTCCGCGTCGTCTGGACGGACTGGTGTGGGGGTGAAATAGTAAGAGGACATGTTGGAGAGAAGGAGAGGAACCGAACTTCTTATCTGATCCGTGACGGGGGTACGCATGCATAACGACGCGGTTTATATTTTCGATGATAAAATGAAGCAGATATTCCCAAAAAGGAAGGTACATGGTGTGACGTCATAAGCCATCATCTCAGTGGAGGTTGGGCCTTCTTCTTCTCTCTGGACGAAAACATTCCCTCCCCCTCCCCGGTCCGACAGTTCCGAGGTAATCCGCTTCCAGAGATGACCGGACCCCGCAAGCAAAAACCATCAGCTCTGCAGTACTGCATGCTGGCACGAGCTGATCACCTGCGAATTAGACGTGTTCCGAGAAACACTCGAATGTACACGGCGACCGGGGATTGAAGTTCCCCATTCTCTGTTCTGACGTACGGATAGTTGATGGCTGCCTTGGAAGGCGCTGGCTTATCCGTAACACCGTCCACAGAGCAGGACTTATCCGGATCTAAGTACCACTGCGCTGACGTTTTGTCATGCAATTTATTTTCTGTTGCAGACACGCGTTTAGGTAACCGATGGAGCCAGTGGCGTACAATCACGCTCTGCGGCTGAGCACGGTAAAGCTTTGTAAGGTCGTTCCGTGTGTTCACATTCCGTGGTCGAATAATGCCGGTGCTTCTAGACATTGTAGACTAATGATCATCGATCAGCTTGACGCTGCAAAGGTGCGATTGTACTTAGATACTTGGACTACTGTTACAGTCATCCACCACTGTTTGCGCCACGAACATTCTGGGGTGCATCACGGAACAACAACTTGATATTGTACTGGCATTTTTCACTCTCATGGAGGGCTGGTGCCATAGAAATATGCTCCAAAAAATTGTAGCAATCTTTGCAACTGTAACTGAACTATGGACATGTCTCGTGTAAGCGCCGGAAACCAGCCACACACCGCTGTTTGCGCCAGACAAGAACTGCACAACAACAAGGTTGGGGGCCAGTTTAGAGTGAAGGATATGTTCTACCACGACTACATGTACCATAGACCTCACAAAGTAGGTTGTGTAAGTTAAAGTTATTATTGTCTTAGTGTTGGCGCAAACAGCGGTGGATGACTATATCTGGTGTCCATTCTTAGCTAAATCTGTTCCATATCTAACCGATCGGATCGATCTGCACACACCACAACTCACTCGCCGCCGTTGAGCATGGCCGGTATAGAGACTTCCCAGAAGCACTTGGTTGTACTTGGTGCTGGTGTCATCGGACTAACCGTAGCATACGTGGCTGCCACAGAGTCCAATGCTGCGTTCAGAATAACTGTCGTTGCACGGGACATGCCCGAGGACATGGATTCCCAAGCATGGGCCAGCCCCTTCGCTGTATGTCGTTCCCTTTGTGTGCCGTATGCTTACCCGGCCGCGGTCTTCGTAGGGCGCAAATTGGTCTCCTTTGCCAGCAGCGGCCACCGACCAACGGGTCTATAACTGGGAGGTAGCGTCCTTGTGAGCGCGAAAGACACTTGATGACTGCCTTGTCCACTGATTCATTTGGTCAAGTAACAAATTTTGGGACCTGATTCCGACAGGTTTAGTCAAGGTTGGTGTAGCATCCTCGACCACTTTGATCGGATCTGATTCCCCAAAGAAATTACCATCAAAGATCTGTCTGAGGCGAGCCAGAGACCCCTCGGAACTATGGTGGAGTAAGCTGGTTCGCGAGGTAAGTCTCCCCCCCACCTTTGTAAGAACTATCGGATGAGCGCCAGTACTTCTTCAGTTTCACCAGCTTGATCCGTCCGAGATCCCGGAACCGTACAAGGCTGGAGTCGGGTATTATACAATATCAGTGAACCCGCAAGAATACATCCCTTGGTTGAAGTCTGAGCTCTTATCCCTTGGCGTTTCCTTTGAACAGCGGCACATAAACAGCTTGGAAGACCTACGGCCACTGGTAGGGCCAGAAGGCGTCCTCGTGAATGCCACTTCTCTCGGTGGGCAACACAGTTGCCGGACTATTTCGAGATCATAACTTTAACATCTCAGGGTCAAGATCTATCATTGGTGTGGAAGACACCAAATTATATCCAA